>CAJNDV010033904.1:22127-32593 GCA_905221635.1 Symbiodinium sp. CCMP2456
AGGGTTTAGGGTGCGGGGTTTAGGGCTTAAGATTTAGGGTTTAGGGTGCAGGGTTTAGGGCTTAGGGTTTAAGATTTAGGGTTTAGGGTGCAGGGTTTAGGCCTTAGGGTTTAAGATTTAGGTCTTAGGGTGCAGGGTTTGGGGTTACACTGTAGGGGTTTAGAGTCAATGGACGAGGGGTTTCCATCATTCCATCAAGGGCTTAGGGTTTAAGTTTTAGGGGTTTAGGGTTTAGGGTTTAGGGTTAAGGCTACTGCAAAGGCTCCCTGAAAGGTTACTACCCGGGCTCTAGGGCTCTTGCTCTTAGGATTTAGGGTTATATAGGGCTCTAACAAATTAGAAGAGGGTTTTGGGGCCCATTCTACTATAACTACGTAAGGAGCCCACACAAAATGTAGGTAATCATTTAACCCTAAACCCTAAACCCTATATTACTGTAAGGTAGTCAGGGCCTATGGGATTTTTCGGGTTCACGAGCTTGGGCCGAAGGGCTTCGGGGAAAAGGGATCTTCGCGGATTTATAGGGGGTCTGTATAAGGATTGATGAGGCATCTATAGGGGTTTGGGGTTCAGGGGGGATCTTCAGGGATATATAAGGGATCTTTAGGGATTTATGAAGGGTCTTTAGGGTTTGATTAAGGGCGCTGCATGGGCGTAAGCCCAAAACCCTTTACCCGAACCCCCCCTGACCCGTACAACGGGATTCAGGAAATCTGCTTTGGGGGCTTCGAGCTCCAGGGGCTGTGGGGTTTAGGGTTTAGGGTTTAGCGGTTTAGGGTTTAGGGTTTAGGGATCAGGCTTTTTAATGGTGAGCCCCAAGTACACTGGAGGTCCAGATGCCTCTTGCCCCGTCATATTGCTTTGATGTTTAATGCTATCATTGCGAGATGAGTCGTATTCGAAACATACTCAACACTACATAAACCCAAAACCCAAAGCCCTAAGCCCTAAGCCAAATATAGCAGAGCCTCTAGAGGCTGTCTTTGGAGTTTCACGAAAGATGTGAGGCGGAGGACGCTTCGGGCGCATCGCTAACCGCGGACAACAGCTTTAGCGACCATTATTATTGCTGTTCTTAGTACAAAACGCAGATGTATCGTTGGTGCAAAAGTAGGTATGTACACACATAAACGAAAGCCACACACACACACATATATATATATATATATACACATGCATGTGTATATATATATATATGTATATATGTATATATATACACATAAGAATATATAACTATGATGAAAAGTGTGTGTGTGTATATATATATATATGTGAGCCACTGTGTTTATTTAAGGCTTACTCTACGACTCTACTTGTGGTATCTCGAAGCGGTGCCCTGATTTCGTTTCATCATGTTAAGTACTGGCAGAAATTCTCGATCTCGTTCCAGTATCGTTAGTAGCAGCTCTTTAACTCTTACAGGCATAGCAGTACTAAAGACATTGGTGTTGCCCAATATTACAAATATGCATTCGCATGACACGAAATTACCGGACAACTGCATAAACAACCGATGGTTATGTTTGAGCATGCTTTGACTCAACGCTGCATGGTGGCATATATAATATATGTAATATTAGACACGCAAGCACATATTTAATAATGATCGGTGCATTGCCCATGTTAACCCCCACTTCCGCTTGTCCTGAGTTCACAAAGCTGTCGAGCTACGGCCCCATGTAGCTAAATGATATATATATATATAGATGTATGCCTTAAAGCGGTTCCTGCGTAGGTGCTTTGAGGCTTAGGTGTGTACTATGTAGGCGCATGGCGCCTTAAGGCCTTATAAGGCCGTATAGGAACCCCAATTCAGATACCTATAATTGCACTTACGAAGTCCCACGATCCTCCAAGGTGGGCCTTCATCGGAATTAATTACCCTGCAAACCCTAAACCCTAACCCTAAACTCTAAATACTAAATCCTAAACCCAAAACTCTAAACCCTTACCCAATATTTAAACGGAGCCCTTCGACCCTACTCAGTGAGCTCCTTGGGGTTCGGCGGGCCCATGTGCTGTAGTATCAGCATCATCTGATCCTCGGTACCTCCGCATTTTGAGGCTTAGGGCTTTGGGTTTAGGGATCTCGGGATTACTGTACAGGTGTTGTTTGGTTTGGGATCCAGGGGTCAAGGTTCGGGGAGTGTTGGTGTTTGGGGGTTTAGGGTTTAGGGTTTAGGGTTTGCGGTTGGGGGGCTAATGGTTTTGTAGGGTGATAAGGTTCGGGGTTTAGGGCTTGGGGTACCTCCTCGTTTCCGGGCTTGGGGTTTCAGGGTTTGGGATCCGGGTGTGCTGCTTGGAAGCTCAGGAGATCTTGGTGTAAATACCCTGGGCGTATGAAGGGTTCATGATAAATGCACTTTCGATGGACTGTTTTGTATATCTGGTATTCAACGGACTGTTCCGCACATCTCGTAGGGTTCACAGTCTAAACCCTAAAGCCGAAAACTCTAAATCGTAAACCCTAAACACAAAACCCGAAACCATAAACCCTAAACTTGCCCCAAAACTCTAACGCGAAACCTCAAGCCCCAAACCCTGAAACCCGAACCTTCAGTTTAGGGTTTAGGGTGTAGGGGGTTTAGGGTTTAGGGGTGTAGGGTTTAGGGCAGTTCCTGAGGCTCCCGGGGAGCCAGACGCGTCCCATCAGCTCTCCAGACCCCCGGGAGGATCTAAAAAGTAGATCCCCTAACTTGGGACCCGAACTACGAAAGCGTACTACCCTAAACCCCCTAAACCCTAAACCCTAAACCTGGATCTACTTTTTGGATATGGGCTCTTGCTCCTCAATGGCTTTGGCTGGCCCAGGCTCAAGAGGGGGTTGGGGTTGAGGATTTAGGGTTTAGGGTTCAGGGAGTTTTGGGGTTTAGGGTTTAGGGTTCAGGGAACCCTAAACCCTAAACCCTAAACCGTAGGTTTTCGGGCTCGCCCTTAGGGCTTTTCGGGTTTAGGGTTCCCAACTCTCCGGCAAGCAGTGCCATGGCTCTGCAGCAATGCAGTGCTGGGCTGGATGAGCTTAAGGGTTAGAGGGTTTAGGGTTTAGGGGCAGCCACCAGGCAAACATATCACGGCTTCTGTTGAACGTGAAGTCTTGTACGTAATTAGGCAGTGCAAAGCTGGTCATGGAAGTCATCTGTGCGCGCACTGTGGCTCGACCCAGGCACAGTTGTGCCAACCGAACAGCTTCTCCAAGCAGAAAGGACAAGCGCAGGGGGCTCTGGCATTGGCAGGCCTAAGTAAACCCAAAGCTCCCAAGGCTAAACCCCGCAGCTAAAGTACGCGCCTTGAACTTCATCCCCCACAACGAAACCTCCCTTAACGTGAGACGCCACACGCTAAAGCCCCGAAACTTAGAACCCTAAACCCTACGAAGCCCTAAAGCCTAAAGCCCTAAAACTTTGAACCCTAAACCCTACGAAACCCTAAACCCTAACCCCTAAACCAGCCCTAAAGCTTAGGACCCTGAACCCTGCGAGATACATCCTAACAGCCTAGGAGCCTAAACTCTACTTCCCTGACCTGAAGCCTTACAGTTCCGGGATCAGGTTGGGTATTAGGGTTTAGGGTTTAGGGTTTAGGGGTTTGGGGGTTACAGGGCTCATATGGTCTAGGGTTTAGGGTTTATAGGGTTTATATAGGGTTCATAGGGTTTATAGGGTTTATAGGGCTTACAGGGTTAAGGGCTTATAGGGTTTATAGGGTTTAGAGTCTAAATCCGAATTTTATCCCTGCCCGGCCTAGCAGCAAGACTCCTGCCGAAGCATGGGAGTTCTGGGCAATCTCTCTGGCTTCCTCCTGCGGAAGGAGGCGAAGGAAGAGTTTGGGATTTGGGTTTCGTCAGTCTTTACCAGTGCTAGCACGAGTGCGAGTACCAGTACGAAGAAGTGCTAGTACTTGTACTATTACTAGTACTCGTACTGGTGTTCGTGCCAGTGCTAGTCCTGGTACTAGAACTGCCAGTGCCACTACTTCTACGCTGCAGCAGCTGCTGCTGCCACCACCACAACCGCCGTCTCCGCCATTGCGACTTCCGAGCGTTTGAGGCCCCTCAACCTAAAATCCTTTATAGAACCCTTATAGGAACCTTAAACGGAACCCTACACCCTAAACCCTAAACCCTAAACCCCTAAACCCTAAACCCTAAACCCTAAACCCTAAACCCTAAACCCTAAACCCTAAACCCTACCCCATGTTATTCAGACGTCTACGCGTGAACTCATGCATTTGGTGGTACCAGGTCCTCGGCGATGGGGATCCAAATCTCCGAGCTCGGGAAATCCTCGCAGCTTGTGGCCAATAGGGATTTTAGGGTTTAGGGTTTAGGGTTTAGGGTTTAGGGATTTGTCATTCGAAAAGGGATTTGCGACATGTTGTAGGATATTTCTAACAACGAACTGACGGAATCGTATTACATGTTAATTTTCCGATTCCGATGATATTGGGGATAGTGGGGCGTGCGGTTCAGAAATCTACTACACACGATACTACAACGGTTACCGTAACGGACATTGCAAGGGTTACCGAAAGGATCGTAGTGAGAGGGTTGCTATACTTGGAGGATCATGGGACTTCGTAACTAGGGTTGTAAATAAGGTAACCATACTTATAAGTAGTTATAACCCAATTACGTAAGGTAGTTATAACCTTACTTACCAAGTCCCATGATCCTCCAAGTAAGGGGTGTTGAGGTGTAGGGTCCAAGGTCATCCCTGTATTTCACTATCGAGGTTTAGGGTTTGGGTTTTAGGGTTTAGGGCTAAGCTATAACTTGAAGAGGGCCTGTACACCGACAGACGGACAGAGTGCTGACACATGAACGTACTTGTAGCTCAAGAAACAAGAGTTATAGTGCCTGCACATGTCGGTAACTGTAGGTATGTCGACATGTATTCCTGTGAACGCACAAATATCACACAGATGTAGGTAGATAGATGAGAGGTGCATAAACATAGGTGATTTGGCAAACCGAAACTACCCCAAAGCCTGACTTAAACCCTAATTTAACCCTAAACCCTAAACTTCCAAACCCTAAACCCTAAATGTAACCCTAAACCCTAAACTTCTGGTGCCAGGCCTGGATCTTTCCGGCTGCATCCCTCACGATTTCGCCTGTCTCCTGCCCAGGGTTGAGGGCTTATGCAGGGTTTCCCAGCGAACCCAAAAGACCTTAACTCACGAACATACCTTAAATTATAGGGGCCTTAATATTATGATTTAAGGTAAATTCGTTAATTAAGGGGTATTGGGTTCTCCGGGTTAGGGTTTAGGGTTCAGGGTCGAATGGCTTTCCCCCTTTCAAGGGCAATGGCTTTCGCTGTTGACTAGATGTCGGACCAGAGCCTGCCCAAAGAACCTAATACCCCTTGATGAAGGAATATACCTTAAACCATTATATTAAGGCCCCTATAATTTAGGGACTATAGGGTTTAGGGTTTAGGGAATATACCTTAAACCATAGTATTAAGGCCCGTGTAATTTAAGGTTTATTCCTCAGTTGAGGTGTATTGGGTGCTCCGGGTGTTGCGATTCACAGACAGCTGCTCTTGTTCTGACAGCCTCGTTGGTGCCTTGGCTGGTTGTGTCATCTTGTGTACTCTGCCTCGTCTTCTCAATACCAGCATATAGTAACCCTGAAACAACAGTTATCGAACCCTTATAATTAGCAACCGTATCGTAACCCTTAAATTACATGGCCACCAGGACCTTGACTGCCGTTGGACTGGAGCTACAGAACAGAGGATGTAACTTAATGTATGGAACAACTTTTGCTACGAACTGCGTGTGCATCAGTGCGATGTTTTATATCTGAAAACACGCTTCGTCAAGGGCCCCTGCGAGCACAGCCCCTCATCTGCTTTGATGCCGCTGCTTCGGCTGTTACACTAACCCTAAACCCTAAACCCTAAACTCTATGATCCTGTCATCTTCATGAACCCCTCAAACCTCAGCCCTCACCCCTAAACCCCAAACCCTCAACCCTAAGCCCATGTTCCGAAACCTGACAGATCCACAAGGGCCCCCGAAGGACTCACCCCAATACCAAAGAAAGCATTAACCATCAGAGTCGGGTTTAGGGGGGCATGTCTACTTGTCAGGTTTAGGGTTTAGGGGTTTAGGGGTTTAGGGTTTAGGGTTTAGGGTTCAGGGTTTAGGGTTTAGGGATTGTATTATATACGAGCGGTTCCGATTGCTGTTAAGCGACAGTAGAATCGAGCAGCAGCGGGAGTTCGGGCTGAAAGGCTCCTAAACCCTAAACCCTAAACCCTAAACCCTAAACCCTAAACCCTAAACGAGCTCGGATGTGCCAACTGCCTGCCTCATCCTGGATCCAGTACCTGCGACATGAAGGGCATGCATAATGCAACATGACCAAAGGCAGCAACCTCAGAGTGGCATCGGCAATTCATTATGTGCTGCTTTTGTTCCAAATCAAGCCACATGTCACGAACAAACGAAGCGAGGTACAGCAGCTTTGAGTGGATACGAGACCAGCTGGGAGTCGAACACAAATTGGTGCAGACATACCTTGCCTTCTCAGAAAAGACGTGCCGGGAACATGCCCTTCAGCTCTAAACCCAAAACCCGAGACTCGCTAGACCCAGGCTTTGTTGTTTCGGATTCTTGCACTTAGGGTGTACCCTAAACCCTAAACCCTAAACCCTAGGGTTCAGGGTTTTGGTGTCAGTACCACAGTTTTCTGGGGTTACTGGCTTGGGTTTAGTGTTCAGCTGGCCGCGGCAACGGAAGTCGGTCCAGTAGGCCATACTACTGTTGATGATATAAATCCTGCATGGTATATTCCTTCTGATGAATTAATGCAGGATTTATATCATCAACCGTAGGTCCTTTTAATTACTGAAGATCCTGATCTTTGGGTTTGTGCCGGCGCTCCTTCTAAACATCCCATATACTATTTCCATACGTGCTTCAGGTGGAGAAAGTAACCAAACTGCGCGAAATAACTCTCGCACGACCTACCTTGAGTCTCAGAACGTGAACACATCAGGGACGTACTAGGATTTACCCATTTTCAGGGTAACCCGAAGCTCCGAAAGTTCCAACCGCCTAAATCCTAGACCCAGGAGACGCCCCTGACCCAAACCCACTCTGGCGCACATGTCCACAGGCTCAAAGGCATCGTGGATACGACCACGCCGTCCTTCCTCCCAAGAGCTTGGTCGATACCGCACCCACCCAGGTACAAACATGAGATTCAGAAACCCTTGAAGCCCTGAATATGAGACCTTAACCCTAAACCCTAAACCCTAAACCCTAAAAACCACAAACTTACCGAGCCCTCTTGAGTCTCTTGCACCCAGTGCCAAACTCTGGCTCCCGCGCAGTCAGGGGTTGGTTCTTCCTGCGATTTCCGCCCCCATCCTGGCAGCGGCAACCGCCCTTAAGCACTGCCTTTCCTTGCTGTATGCTATCGCTGCCATGGGCCCAAAAGGTAGAGATGTCCGGTGCGAGTATAAGTGACGAAGCACTTCTCCAAGGTCCTGTGGAAGCTGCGGCCATCTATATGCGTGGCCGCATGAAGAGTCAGTTACCGCCAGTTCAACTTGCGGAGCCGCGGGGGCGAACAGACTGGCACACAGGTCAAAACCTGCCAGTGCCGACATCATCAGTCATGTGGCGTTCTCACCCAGATTTGAAGTCTGAAACGGCCCGGTAGGCTCCATGTACCTATACAGGATCATGGGACTTAGTAACTAGGGCTATAAATAAGGAAACTATACTTAAGTAAGACCGCTTGCCACTCCAAATACAACCTATAGTCTCCATTGTAGTTCCTTTTTGGGGATACCTTAAAAATCCTTAATATATAGTTGGTTAAACCAAAAAAGGAACGACGATGGAGACTATAGGAATACTTATAACTCTACTTGCAAAGCCTCATGATTTCTTAAGGAGGCCTTGAAGGGGTCCTACATTGGAACTTTAAGGCCTAAGCCAATACCGTAAGGTACATGGTTTAGGGTTTAGGGTTTAGCGGTTTAGGGTTTAGGGGTTTAGGGTTTGGGCTTTAGGGGTTTAGGGGTCTAGGGGTTTAGGGTTTAGGGTTTAGGGTTTAGGGTGGCATGGAGCCTTAGGGACCCTGTACACCCCAAGCAACCCTGCTTAACAACCCACAGCAACCCTAAACCCTAAACCCTGGACCCAACATGACCCAACACGCTCTACGACTCCCGTAAAAGCCCAGTATAGAGGCCTCTAACAACCCAGAATAGGGTCATTGTGAAATAGGGAATGCAAGGCAAACTTGCTACCAATTGTTACGACTCCAATAGTCACCCCAACCTAGCGTAACCTCGTACTATCCCTGTACAACCATTGCAAAATCCTACCCCCAGGGTCAATGTACCCACATACGATATGCCGTAACGTACCCATATAGGGACCGTTTTAAGACCTGAGTAAAAGCTATATGAATACATGGACCCTTATATAGAGCTACTATGATAGCCCTCCTTCTATTATCGCCCCCAAACCCTAAACATCACTCTAAACCCATTACCCTAAACCTTAAACCCTAAACCCGGAACCCTGAACTCAACCCGAAACTCGAAGCCACAGCCTGTAACTCTCATTACCTACATTGTAGCAGCCATTACCCCCTAATTAGTAGGTACCCAGAGAACCCAATACCCCTAAATTAAGGAATATGCCTTAAATTATAGGGGGATGAATATTATGATTTAAGGTATATTCCTTAAATTAAGGGGTATTGGGTTCTCTGGGTAGAACCCTAAACCCTAAACCCCTTCATAAAACTGTAGGTAGTTGGAGTCTCAGGAGAGCCCTCGCCCTTCCGAAGTCCTCGCCGTAGAGAACCAACGTCTCGACCTCGAGGTCGCCTCAGGGTTTGGGGTTTAAGGTTTAGGGGTTTAGGGGTTTAGGGGTTTAGGGTTTAGGGTTTAGGGTTTAGGGGTTTAGGGGTTTAGGGGTTTAGGGTTTAGGTTTTAGGGTTGAGAGTTTGGGGTTTGGGGTTTAGGGTTTAGGGTCTCTCTGAGGGCTTCCTTTGAAGGATTTTGGGGGACTTTCTGGAGCTTTATAGGATGTGGGGGCTTAGGGTTTGGGGTTTAGGATTTTGGAAGACTTTGTTGGGCTTTATAGGATTTGGGGCTTATGGGTTTAAGGGTTCATGGTTTGCTTTCACCAGCTAATTATTTTGTTACAATGGACAATGCCGTGGTTACCGTATACTACTCACTCAAAGGGTTCTAAACATTTTCATTTCTACGATGATTGTGTTGTTTATTATGTACTGCCAGTTGTACACTTGTCCGTGCTACATTCTGTTGCCATTGTGTCTGTGTGCGTGCAAGTTTGACTCTTTTCTGCTTTGCGGCGGGGATGGTGTCCAACAAGCTGGTGGCGCTGTAATCCTAAACCCTAAACCCTAAATCGTGGAAAACAATCCTGCAACATCAATGACTGGACAGCTCGAACTTTGCCAGGGTGCCAGGGGCCGCAGGCCGCACTTGGGGATCATCATCTTTAGCTGTCCTATAGGGGTTTAGGGTTAAGGGTTTAGGGTTTAGGGTTTAGGGTATCGGAAGTTCGGGCTCAGGGCCCTTGTCGGGAGGTTGGGGGCTGGGGATTTCGGGTTTTCGGTTTGGATTGCTTCGATCTTGTTCGAGTTTTTGGAGGGCTGTTCCCCTAAACCCTAAACCCCTAAGTCCCGGTTTAGGGAACCCTGACACAGTAACCCGAAACATCAGGATCCTGAATATACGGACAGGTAAAGACTGCGCCTTCTAACCGCCCCCTAAGATGAAATCCTTATTGCGGATGCTATCCGGTGGTTGCAGCTGAAGTGTCGATTGAAGTTACAGCATTGGGCGTTTGAGGCTGCAAAGTCTGTGCAGCATCCACAGGGCTTTCATGCAGCTGTGGTCGTTTAGTGTTGGGGCTCACAGTGCAGGGTTTTGGCCTTTCTCGTTGTTCTTACTACCAGAGTGTGACTTGTACTCAAAGACCCTGAGCTGGACTCTACTTGGAGGATCATGGGACTTAGCAGTAAGGTTGTAGGTACCTTGATTGGGGTCATAATAAATTATAAACATAGTTACCATAATAAGAACACTAGTTGCTAAGTCCCATGATCCTTTACTGGGGCCGCAAAAAAGAAACATAAGCAACAATTAGGATAGGGATATCCCATATAAACCCCCTTATAATGAAGTCCAAGAAGGTAGGGATATCCCTGTAAAATGCTTTTGCTTATGTCCTTTTTGGATCCCCTACGTACTGTCGAGGCCCCTGCCCCAGACAAACAAGCCCGTAAGACAGCCAGAAGGCTCTCCCAGAACCCATATAAAGCCGTGCAAACCCCAAAGAAACCAAAAGAAACCCTTATCAAGCCCTATGAAATCCTTATAAGCCCCAAAGAAACCGTAAGAAGCCCATGTGAAACTCTATGAAACTCTTAAAACGGCGGAGCACTTTTTTTTTCCTAA
>CAJNDV010033906.1:4070-17128 GCA_905221635.1 Symbiodinium sp. CCMP2456
AGGGATTAGGGTTTAGGGTTCTTGGGCTTGGCAATACGATTGGGGACTTTTTGTATGGATGTAACAAGGTTTTGTGGGGTTGCAAACAAAGGCCTGAATAATCAGAAAAAGTTGGCTGTAAGGGGAGATTACGACTAGTTTCAAGCATCCATATGAAGGCTCTTTCGGACATGCATCCATTGGCACTCACTCGTATAATAAGTTGGCGCAAGTGTAAACTTCGTGTAGCCTGCTTGCCCTGTGCCGCTAGCTGCCAAACAATCAAAGTTTGCCATTCCTACTTGCTACCTGCCTTGAAGCTGAGTCCAGCATAAACAACTGGCAACACTAAAGCCTGCAACCCCATGCCACTAAGTCTCTGATCAGTCTTAGCAAACCCTGCGGACGATTCTTTGAGCATTGGGCCTCTGCGCGCTTCGCCGTATCATCTCGCACGTCTCGCGCCATTCTCTGATGTGGCCAGTGAGGCGCTGCGGGGGCAGCGACTTGAGGACGGACGCTAGCTGCGGAAGAGCAATTTAGGGCTGTAGGGCTTCAGGGTTCCGGGTGCGGGGCTGGGTTGCACATAATCAAACCCAAACGACCGTTGCACGAAAATCTACCCGGACCGCCGGCTACAATTATGACCATGACGTCTAGTTGCTCCGTTCGTTACAGTTACACATTGCAGCCGCGCGAAGGGCCAGGCTCTTGGGCTTAGGGTGTGAGGTCCAGGGTTCAGCTACTCGTCTGAGTCTTGCGCAAAACCGCTGATGGCGAGGTGCCCTTTTGAACGATTCTCACAGAGAAACACTGCTCAACATTCTTGCAACTTTCAGTAGCATTACCACTTGCTCCGAATGCCGCCGCACGTGCCCACCGAAGGCTTAGTGTTCGGGTCTGGAGGTTTAGCATGAGCATTTCACCGTGCAGCGCGAGAAGCGTGGGGCACAAAGTTCCCTTTGTGCACATGACGATTTCGGTCTAGGGTTCAGTGCTGGCAAATACGATACAATCCGCTGACCATTACAGACTCATCATAATGCCAACCCAATAGATAATAACGACAAAGATATCTGAACATTCGATAAGACGTGCGCATGGAACCTAAACCCAATACACTTGCACCATCAGATTCTAAACTCTAAGCCCACAAAGCCTGCACTCCTCGAGTTCGAACTCTTAGGAAGCCCTAAACCCTAACTGAACCGTATACAGCAAAGCCTTTCGAGCTGCGCCTCATCCATGTTCTCCATCTCCGCCAAGACTCTGATGGCATTCAGCTCGCCTGGACCGGTTTTTGTTGGGGTCCAAGAGTTTGAAGGTTTAGGGTTTAGGAGCCCCTAAACCCTAAACCCTAAACCCTAAACCCTAAACCCTAAACCCTAAAACCCCAAACCCTAAACCCCAAACCCTGAACCCTAAACCAGCAGGAGTTAGACTTGGGGATTTTGGGGTTCGGAGCTGGGCGCTTCAGATCTTTGCCTGCTTCAGAAGGGGTTTCGCACCTCATCAGCCCGAGGAGTGCACTGAAAGCCCCGGCCAACCCTACGGTTTAGGGTTTAGGGTTTAGGGTTTAGGGTTTAGGGTTTAGGGTTTAGGGTTTAGGGACTCCTAAACCCTAAAGCCCCGGCCAACGCTACTTAAAGGACCATGGGACTTAGTAAATAGGGTTATAATTAGGGTAGCTATACTAATACCCCCAATTAAGGGACTTATAACCTTACTTACTAAGTCCCATGATCCTCCAAGTACGGTTTAACCCTACCGTTTACCGTTTAGGGTTTAGGGTTTAGGGTTCAGGGTTTAGGGTTTAGGGTTTAGGGTTTAGGGTTTAGGGTTTAGGGTTTAGGGTTTAGGGTTTAGGGTTTGGGGTTTAGCATTTAAGGCTCCAAGGCCTGCCTTCTTTCGACTCTCCGCCCCAAGGGTTCTGCTGCATTTCCCAGCATCCCAGGGTGAGATCCTGTGACGGTTGCGGAGGCTTAGGGTTTAGGGTTTAGGGTTTACGGTTTAGGGTTTAGGGTTGGGATTCAGTCAGGAGTTGGTGGGGTGACGAACATGAGAACCCCGGTGGATATTCGGGAGTCCGTGGATGTGGTTTGCGATGCTCCTTGTCTAAATCCTTAAGCAGGCAAGTTAATTTTGAGTTCAAGTACTTCAAGCTCGAACAGTGGAGTCATAGTGGCAAACGTAGGGTCTTAATGACTAACAGGGCTTTGAAATGATTTGAGCGGGCTTTTTTATGCTTATATTAAGAACCCAGGCTTCTGTATTCTACCCTAATCTAAGGGCCTTAATAATTGGAATGGGGTTTTAGGGTCGATATTATAATCAGGGAACCCCAAAATAGTACTCGTAATCATTTAGGCCGCGGCCCCTATATTAAACCCCAAACCCTAAACCCTAAACCCTAAAACCCTAAACCCCTAAACCCCTAAACCCCTAAACCCCTAAAGCCCCAAACCCACACCCCAAACGCATGCCGCAACACGTCCTTGCCCTTGTACTTCGCCGGGTGCCTCTCTTCTTCAACAACCAGGCACAAAAAAGCTCGAACTTTTTAGGATAGACCTAATACATAAACCCTAAACCCTAAACCCTAAACCCTAAACCCTAAACCCTAAACCCTAAACCCTAAACCCTAAACCCAAAAAGTTTAAAGTTCTCCCGATGGCCATCTAAGGTGCCCGCAGCCAGGATCTCCCAGCGTGGTCACTTTGACCTTCGCGCGCTTCGGCAAGACGTCCCAGGCCTCAAAGGCTCTGGCATCATGGGTCTTTTTTGGGGTTTAGGGTTTAGGGTTTAGGGTTTAGGGTTCAGGGTTTAGGGTTTAGGGTTCAGGGTTTAGGGTTTAGGGTTTTTTTTAGCACCTAGGGAAGGTGGCCGGGGCTTCATAGGTCCAGAGTTTAGGATTCTTAGGACTTGGAGTTTAGGGTTTGGGACCTACCTCTATGATTCTGATGTCATGCATTCTTGGAGGCTCCGGGCTTAGGAGTCGAAAAGTTTGGGGGTTTAGGGGTTTGAAGCTCGTGGTGCAAATGTTAGGGGCCTAAATAACTTGTAATACTATTTTGGGGGGGTTCCTCATTATAATGATGGTATAATGGGCCCCCAAACCTTATTCTAAATATTCAGGCCCCTATACTCCGCTTCTTCTAAGAGTTGTTCATCTGGCAAGAGGCAGCAGCTCAGCAAATCTATGCTCAGCGAAGATCAGTGTGTTGAGTTTGCCCCAAACCCTAAACCCTAAACCCTAAACCTTACAAACCCTAAACCCTAAACCGTTGGGGATTGTTTGGCCGGTGGTCACACGTGCACGAAAAACCTCTCAGAACTTCTTGAGGTTTCGGCTTCAGGGTCTAATGAAGGAGAAACCCCAAACCCTAAACACAGGACTCAAACCCAACTAAACCCTAAACCCAAAACCCTAAACCCAAATTCAGGGTGCAGGGCATCGCCGCCGAAGTCTCAGCCGCCGACCAGCGCAGGGTAGATGATATCTTGGGAGCAGGAGTGTGGCCACTCCGACTTCCCCTTCATGAACCTGAATCACTGCACGCCACAAGAAACCCTAAACCCTAAACCCTGAACCCTAAACCCTAAACCCTAAACCCTAAACCCTACACCCTAAACCCTAAACCCTAAACCCTAAACCCTAAACCCTAAACCAGCCCACCGAGGTAGGGGGCCTTCGAAATTTTGGACTCCTGGGACATACCATTGCGTAAGTATATCCGGGGTGACTTTCAGCATTCCCAACTGTTCGGAGAAAGTTAAAGCACAAAAACCATTGAGCACTGAACCATCAAAATTTTGAAGTTCCTTGTACAGTACTTTGTAAAGGGATTCCACTTCCACACTCGACCTGACCTAGCACCCTCACCCATTCAACCCCCCGCACCTGCCTGCCTCCGAAGGCTACGGATGATTCACTTCTTAAAGCATCCGGTGAATCTGTGAAGAGTTAGGATTGCGGGTTGGGTTCAGGCGACTTGCTTTGTGATTGTGGTCTGCGCATACACATGTTCTGCATACATACGCTGTATAGTTACATACATACATACATACATACATACATACATACATACATGCATACATGCATACATGCATACATACATACATACATACATACATACATGCATGAATGCAGACAGCCAGACAGACAGACAGACAGACAGACAGACAGACAGACAGACAGACAGACAGACAGACAGACATGCCTACATCCCGAGGCTCTGAACTCCAAAAACTAAGCCCACAAACCCGAAACTGAAGAGACCTTGACTAAGGCGGCGACAGCGGGCAACCGACAGCAGCGACTTCGTCTTTCACCGTAGAGCTGCTACTTGCAGTTTGGCCTTCACCAGCGAAGCTGGGGACGTTGTAGGGTTCAGGGTTTTTGAATTGGGGACCTTGCGGGATCTGATATCGGCTGCTACGATTGACGGGATTCAAAGAGTCCGTGCTTCTTGAGGGTCCTTTCCATGATGAACTTCCCCTTCCACCGGGCATTTCTATGACTTCAGTTGTCGCGGCATGCGCAGCTGAAGGCCCTGACCTCCACACGTTGCCTCGTAGATCTTAGATTACCTATTCCATCACGGTAGGCGCCAGTTTTCCAGGGATCGAACATCATGTAACTCCTTCCCTGCCGGTGTGGCCTAAGCTATCCCAGTGCTTGAGCAACTCCTTCAGCATCTTCCGGTTGAACACCTTGGGCTGCTAAGTAAATACCAGATCGGGGTGGGGGATCCGTGGATTTGCGCTGCTTTCCGGTACGATTTAGGGCGATAGAAACTGCAAGAGGTTGAAAGAGACGAATACTTAAGGGATCTGTGGACTGCTTTGGCAGTGGCAGTAGGGCTGACTCGGTTGAGAGCTACTATACTTGTTGCTTCAGTTGGTGAGTGGAGCGGTAATGTCATGACCAATATCGGAAGGGAATGAAGACCATTCCTCGATCATGGGGGTAGTTTTCTAAATGAGGGTCCCTTTTAGGGTCCTTTTATAAGGGTGCCGTATTATATTGGGGACCAAAAAGGGACCCTCATTTAGAGAACTACCCATGGAGGTTTCCGGCCTGCAGGCTCTGGTTAAGCTTGTACCTTCAGTGGATAAAGTTTACACGGTTTTTGTTTAGGGTTTAGGGTTTAGGGTTTAGGGTTTAGGGTTTAGGGGAAACTGATTCGAGCTTGCGCTCCATCAATGGAAAAAAACTTAGGTGCCTAGGTGCTTAAGCACTAGCGAACCCGCCCTTAATCTGAAAGGTTGCGCCCAAAGCCCTGATAACCTCTAAACTTATGAGGTCCATGTTGAGGAGAACCTGGCTTACGGAAGTGCATTTTACAGCTCGATTAATCTAGAAATGGACCTTGGACAGTTTCCCGAAAACTGCATCCTTGCATGCTGTGACCTGGAAATGGGCGCAGAAGGAATGTGGAGAAACTCGAAGCTGGCATTGGGTGGGCACGTGCGGGTTGCTACTTGGACCCTCGGATAGGCTTGGCACGTGGCGCGCCCACCCTCCCCGGCCAATCCAATCCACCCCACCACCCAACGGCACAACACCGGGCTGTCAACCACAATGTCGAAAGGGTGGTGCAGGGGCGACTTGCATTTCACATCCATGTTCCGCTCAAGCCGGAAATGGACGGCCATCTTCGCACATCCACTTTACATCCATTTCCCCAGGCCACATTTATAGTCTAAACATGTCTAAACCTTACGAAACCTCGACCTCTAAGCTCAAACGTAAGTGAAGCTCCTCTTCGCCGACGAGGACCCCACGAAAGCGTTACCCCACATCAGGACGATCGGCACATCCTCCGGCGCCTTCAGGCTTCGCAGATTTCTGATGGGTCGGAAGATAACCCTAAACCCTAAACCCTAAACCCCTAAACCCTAAATCCTAAATCCTAGCAGTCCTTTATCCTAGCTCGGCTGGGTCTGGTTATGTGGGAGCTGCTTCCTTCAAGGGGCAGTTTGGGGAGGTAGGCTGTCTAGGTGAAGGGTACTTGGAGGATCATGGGACTTAGTAAACAGGATTATAATTCGGGTAACTATACTTATAACCCCAATTTAGGGACTTATAACCTTACTTACTAAGTCCCATGATCCTCAAAGTAGCAGTCCTTTATACTTGCTCGGACTTACCTCTTCGCTTGGGTCTGGTTATGAGGGAGCTGCTTCCTTCAGGGGCAGTTTGGGGAGGTAGGGTGCCTAGGTGAAGGGTAAGCTTAAGCTCAGCTCAGTTGATCTGGGTTTCCTGCGCGCAGGTACCGACATGACAGGCAACACGCCTCCGAATGTCAAAAAAGACATAAGCAGAGAAGTTGGGTATTGTGGCCATGTCATGACTGCACGCAGAGACGAGCTGTATACCGAATTGGCGAGCCTTCCACTCCTAAATCCGATCTTCACTGGGCTACACCCAAACTCTCAACTCAAATACCGAAATCCTAAACCTTACACCCTCCACAAAACTTGAGGTCTTGCAAACAACACATCCGAAGCCTCAGCCCTACACCCTCAACCTAGACCCGGATCCGAGGCTCAAACCCCAAATCCTCAATACTTGGAGGATCATGGGACTTAGTAAGTAAGGTTATAAGTCCCTTAATTGGGGTTATAAGTATAGTTACCCTACTTATAACCCTACTTACTAAGTCCCATGATCCTTCAAGTACCTACAATAGCAGCCCAAAAGTTGGAAACCCAATAGCCTCAATCCTTAAGAGTAATGCATAAGGCTTTCCAGCACTATCCGTCCTAATCCGGTTTCCAACTTTCTGGGGTTCACCTTCGGGGCTGAGTACCCTAGCCCAAAAAAGGTTAAGCTTTTTGAATTATAGTAGGGTTATAAGAGCCCCAAAAGGTTAAAGGTTACCTACTCAGCCACTAAGTTACTGTAAACCCGACATCTGGGAACCTCCCCAAGAATCCGCTACCTGCGCCACCTCCATGTACTGAGCAATGTTCTTCCGGGCCCTCGCCTTAGTCTGAAAACGGCAGACGTAGCCGGGTTTAGGGTTAAGGGTTTAGGGTTTAGGGTTTAGGGTTTAGGGTTTAGGGTTTAGGGTTTAGGGTTTAGGGTTTAGGGCCAAAGGGGCCCAGGTGTGGACCGCCATTGAAAAGCGGCGATGCTTGAGTTTGTTTGTTCATGGCAGTTTGGAGAGGATACTTCCAGGAGCCTTGGGTCTATATGGGATAAAAAAAAAGCCATGAGCTCCTAGAAGTTCTGAGAACCAAACATATTATAGGGGAAAAAATTTTTGTCCGCTATAATATGTTTAGTATGGGGTATCAAAAAAGCATGAGCTCCTACTAGTTTTTTTAAGTTCTGAGAGCGATACTGGGCTCAGGAAGTGATCAAGCTCGCTGTTGATGAACCAGTCGTGGGCATCGACGAAGCTGGAGCCTGCAAGGGCGGGTGTGAGGGTCTACGAGGCACGAAGCCCAATTAGGGTTTAGGGTTTAGGGTTTAGGGTTTAGGGCTTAGTGTTTAGGGTTTAGGGTTTAGGGCCGATTCCAAACAGCCTTTGAGAGCAGCAGCCCCCACACCTAAACCCTAAACCCTAAACCGATGTTCGACCCCCTAATCCTCCTAATCCCCCTAAGCTCTGTTCCGGCTTCCCTAAGCCGGGAATCCTGGCATCTTCCAGAACTGCGGGAAAAGGTTTAGGGTTTAGGGTTTTGGGGTCTAGGGTCACGATTTTCGAAGCTTCACAGCCTCTAAAAATCCGAAACGCTAAGGGGCTTAGAGCTTTGGGGTTCATGCCCGAGGCAATAGATGGCTTTCAAGGATTTCGGCTGTCGGTTGAAGGGTACAGTAAGGATTTGGGACAGTTTCCGGGAGCAGGGCACTCCTTCCGTTGGCTGGCAGCCGTGCTAAGCCCCAGAGTCATGCTGGGGCTAGGGGTATGCTAAGGTTTGGGGCGCAAGTCTTTAGGTTGGTCTAGGATCCGATGAACCTAAACCCGTATTGAATTTAGAAAAACCCCCGTTGAGTTTGTCACTTCTTGCACGCCGAAGGGCTGAGGAGATGCGACCAGGCAGGCATGAGACCCACCATGTTCCTTTCAGGGCTTGGGTTTTTCAGGGTCAGGGTCGAGATTTAGGGTTTGGGGTTCTAGGGTTTAGGGTTTAGGGTTTAGGGTTGAGGGTGCAGGGTGTAGGGTGTAGGGTCAAGGGTGTATATGGTTTTAGGGTTGAGAGTTTAGGGTTGAGTGTTTAGGGTATAGCGTGTAGGGGAGTAGGGCGCTGTCAAGCACAAGCCGCACGCCTCCTAAACTCTGAATCCTTACACTTTGAACCCCTTACCTCAGACCCCGAACCGGGTTCTTGTTCAGTTACCGTAATAAGGAAAAACTATGACTTACAATAGACCCCTATTCTGGTACCTGAACCTAAGTTCCTTAACAAGAGCCCAATGTTCAGGCCCGATCCTGTGGTAGAGCCAGCCCTTGTCGCTTCGGGAGACTTTCTGCGCAGGCAGCTCCACCCGAACGAAGTCGGGATCCTCCAGGCATCGCAAATGCGCAAAAAAGAGGAAATATCTATGGCAGTACTTCGCAATAACGCGACGAACTAGCAATCTATGGTTTAGCGCCATGGGCTTACGGTCTAGGGCTTCTTTCTGAAGTCCGATATGGCTTGGGATTTCGGTCTTACGGTTTAGGGCTTAGGCTTAGGGCTCAACCCTTCTGGTGGTAGCGGTGACCGAACTTCTACGGCTTGGTTACGGTTGGAGAAACAACGCAGCAACGCAAACACCGGCACGCCTAATAGAGGGGCCTGAATAATTCGAAGAGGTTTTTGGGGCACATGACACATGAAACGACTGCGATTAGAAGCAAGATCCCAGGAATAACATTGGTAATGATTCCGACCGCTATGTTAGGCTGTTAGATGGCGCCAAGCAACCAACTTCTCACTTGCTGTGGGTTCTGCAAACCGAGACTCCAGTCCTTTAACATTGACACCCGACACTTTGTCACCTTCCTCCTCCACTCGCGTTTGTTGACGGAGGACTGGCAAGATACCCCGCTCACCAGGCCGTCTGATTCCAAGCTTCTCAAACAGGTAAAGATCAATGCAAGACTGTCCCAAGCCCTCGCAAAGCCCGATCACCGACTTTCCAAGGTCCCTGAGCCCCTTCACAGCTAAACTCTCCCATCGGCCTCGTCCCCACCACTGTCTTTGTCGGTGTAGAACACATGCCCGTCGCATTTCGCGTATCTCGGGTTCGAGTCCGGTTTAAGTTCAGTTCTCATGACTGAGCCTTGGGATGAGGGTCAGTGGCTGCTTCCGGGTACAAAACAAAAAGGGCGATGACTCGTCCGATTCGTCCGACGACTACGACCTCCACTGCTACGTTTACTGCTGCTCCTACTCCTGTTTCAATTCCGACTCCAACACCTACTCCTACTCCGACTCCCACCACGACGACTACGACTATATCGATCACAAGTACTACGTAGTTTATGGCAGTATTAGTACCAAGCGAAAAATAAGAAAAAACACAGCAACAGTACTAGTAGTACAAGAAAATACGATAGCGACAGTGGTAATAGTAGCTGCAATAGTAGTGAAAATAGTATGAGCAATTACTGCTACTGTAACTAGTAACTAGAAATGGGTGCTGTAGCACTAGCAGTAGCAGCGGCAGTAGAATCTTGATTAACCATGAACTCCAAGATTTGATCGAGCAGCTGCTTTCGCACTTCTGTCAGCAGCTGCTCGTCGTAGCCACGACGTGGGGTCCTCGAGGCAGATCAGGAATTTGGGATTGTAGGCTCAGGCTTTTGCCTTCGAAGCTTCAGGGTAGCGGTTTTTTGCGGGGTTTGGGGCTCAGGGGGTTAGAACGTTCAGGGGGTGGAGGTTAGGGGATGTGGAGTGCGGAGTTCAAGAAGTCGAAGAGGTTAAGGTCTTCACAAAGGTATGCGGGCTGAGGGCCTGGGGGATGAAAGACTCATAACAAACTGTTCTGAATGGTAGCTCCACTTGGGTGCTACAAAGTCGTCCTCAGAGGGGTTTGGGGTATTGAAGCGGCTTTCAGTGGCACTTCCTCTGACCCAAACGGCTGTAGAAGGTCCTGCGTGCTTGTGCGTTGCGTTGAGCAATTGGCTTTAAGCCTTGGGTGCTACGGTTTACGCTGGAGCACGAGGTCTTGAAACACAAGCCCTAAATCCTACACCCGATCGTAAATCCCCAAACCAAAAACTCAATCCCAAACAAGACGAGCCAAGCCCAAAAGCTCAAAAATCTCTATGGAATAATCAAAAAAACCCTATAACCCTAAACCCTAGACCCTAAACCCTAAACCCTATAAGAAGATTCCAAAGCCAAACTCCCAAGTCGGTCCAGGCGAAGCAAAACAACGACAAGCCGTCGCTGCGGCGCTCCTGAAGTAGGTTTAAGGGTTTAGGGTTTAGGGTTTAGGGTTTAGGGTTTAGGGGGTTCTCTAGGATTTAAGGCTTAAGGGCTACTCGGTTCGGGAGTTTATGAAACTGCGAATAAACGACCCCTCGCGAATTAGTTTAAATATCCCAACTGGCCACCTAGGTTGCGGGCTTCGCGCAGAAAGTTGGTTCTTGAGGTTGATGCTTCTCAAGGCCCGTTTCTACGAGTCTACCTCTCAGCAGAGCGGAGAGTGCAGACTTTGAGGCTCTGCAGCTGAGAAGCATGCCCTTCTGAAAGAGTCTTGGGGGCGTTTACGGTTTAGAGCTTAGGGCTTCGATTCGGGCTTAAAGCTTCGGGCTTAGGGCTTTGATTAGCCTTCAAGGTCTTCGGGTCTTGGTGTCTTAGGGTATTTCGGGCTCGAGGGTTGAGAGCTTTAGGCCTTTAGGTTTTACTTAGGGTTTAGCGGAGGTGGCTTACGGCGGCATGTATGGGGAAGTCTTACAAAAAGCGGACCCGAATACAGAAGCACGAATAGAGAGAGAGAGAGAGAGAGAGAGAGAGACAGACCTTTTGTGCCATGTTACTTCAACTTCCGTTAAACCCTTAACCCTAAACCCAATCTTGCCTGAACTGCAGGGCCAGGTGTGAGCGCCGGAGCGGGTGCCGGCACCGACGGAACCGTCGGCGGAGCCGTCGGCGGAACCGTCGGCGGAACCGTCGGCAGAGCTGTAGGAGGAGGACCTGCGTAAGGATAGGGTTAGGCCTAAGGATTCTGGGTTTAGGCGTGGGCCGTCTAGGATTCAGGGCTTAGAACTAACGAACTAACATTGCAAGTATGACAGCAAGGGACACTTTGTCCACACAGCGCCGTATCTTCGAACGTTGTTGATACTTTGTCAGCCAGGAAGATGCAGATCATGGGAATGGCCATGAAGGAGGGAGCAAGAGGACAAGCACTCCGGTTTCTTGTTTAGGGTTTGGGCATATGAACGAAATCGAAGAGAGGGTTCAGAGCTTCGGGTTTAGGAAAGCCACTAGCACAAAAGAGAAACAAGCTGAGACCTCAAACCCTTGTCTCGAAGGCCCGTACATGGGATTGGCATAACTATAAAACTCACCGTCCCCTGCAACTGCTTTATTCTTATTGCTCTTTTCCGGTATCATGATATCCCCAAGCCCGGTTCAATAATTAAGCCCCCATCTTAGACCTCTCCGCAGTTACGTATGAAATGACTGGGGACGGTTGAAGACTTTGGGGTGGAGAACACATCATGTCACCATGTATGAGGCCGCATACGTCCCCAAAAAAAGTTCTTTAAATGTTCTGCAAGGATCAGAGGCCGCAGGTTCGAAAAAACGCACGAAACCACACGAAGCATCTACGAGAGAGATCCCTAAACCCTAAACCCTAGACCCTAAACCCGGAAGGGGCTGGTGGGTCTCAATCTGGAGGAGCCCGTTTCCGAAACAACCCCAGAATCGATACTTAAAGGATCGGGTTATAACTGAGGTAACTGTACTTATATTTACTTATAACCCCAATTCCGGGACTTCTAACCTTGCTTACTAAGTCCCATGATCCTCCAAGTACATCTGCAACAGATTACGCACAAAGAATACTTCTATGCTACGACCAAAAGAGCACCCCCTTTAGGGTCTGGGGTCTAGGGCCTAGGGGTTCTCGGCCGCGGGATTCCAAGACTGGCTGGTTTTGGGTTAGGGCGCAGGGTCTCTAGTCATGCCCAGAAAGCCCAAGATTCCTTAAATAAGGAATGTAGCTTAGATCTTAATATGAAGTTCCTAATAATTTACTATTAAGCTATATTCCTCAATTAAGCTGTATTGGGCTCTCTGGGTTTAAGGCCTTTGATGCAAGCAAGGCTGTCAGGTCGAGAGTTGACGCTTTAGGGGTTTAGGGGTTAGGGTTTAGGGCTTCAGGGTGGGGTTTAGGGGTTTAGGGGTTCAGGATTTTGGGTTCAGGGGTTTAGCGGTTTAGGGGTTCAGGGTTTAGGGGTTCAGGGTTTAAGGGTTCAGGGTTTAGGGGTTTAGGGTTTCAGGGTCACAGGACACGCTGCCTGAGCGATGCTTGCTTGAGAGACTTCACTTGAGATGACGGACATTGGCAATGGGTTTCTCCAGTCAGCCGAACTGGATGTCGATCGTGCTTGTAGAGATGAAATGTGCAGGGACGGACGAGCCTTCCAACGTTGCAAATATCTTGCTCCCGCCTGTGACGAGCCCCCCCCCCCCTGTGAGACTGGAAGAGATTTAGCCACCTTAAAGCCAAGCAATCAGAATAAACAGTAAATTCAAAACCCTAGAATACACCTTAAACTCCCTAAACCCTAAACTCTAAGCCTAGATCCTGAACTCTAACCCTAAATCCGAAACCCCAGTGCTAAACCCTAAAAGCTCTGAACCTTGAGTAGGCCGCGGTAAGCCCCAAGCCCTGAAACCCCAGACCTGAGCCAAACAACCGAAACCCCGAACCCCAGTAGATGAATAGATAAGCCGAGATTAGGGTTTAGGGCTTACAGTGTTTAGAGGGCTTATAGGGTTTGTAGGGGTTATAGGGCTCATAGGGATTATAGGGTTTAGGGTTTAGGGTGAGATAAGCAATTGGTTGAAATCAAGACAGGCTTGCTAGCTAAACCAAAACTAAACCCTGAACCCTAAAC
>CAJNDV010033907.1:6137-29752 GCA_905221635.1 Symbiodinium sp. CCMP2456
GCTGTGGCTTGTGTGATCTCTGCTGTGGCTTGTGTGATCTCTGTTGCGGCTTGTGTGATCTCTGCTTCGGCCTCCGCCTTCAGCTTCAAGGTCTTCGTGGCATTCAAGTAGGAGATCACCCTTAGACCAACTTGGTGAACCTTCACAGGCCTTTTTGAGGTCATCGAAGCCATGTAGTTCGTGATGTACAGGATGTCAGGCCTTGTTCGATAAGCCAACCACAGGCATTCGCCTGTAATTTTCTGAGCTTTCCTTAGCTCATCATCGCTGTAGTTTTCGGCCACGTCCTCCCCACTGTCATCATCGTCTTGAATCCATTCACGGGGACATGGCAAACCAGCTGACACCTCAGAGTCCAAATTGTGCAGCCGAACAAGGTTGGAGACGTAGGCTTCTTGGCCTAAGGTGATCGCCGCCTCCTCCCGGAACAATTCCATACCAAGGTAGCGCAGACCCTCCGTTGAGAACTCCAAAGGCGAGCAGGGCCATGTAGTAGCAATCACCTCGTGTAGTCGGAGAATTGTATCCTTGTTGGCCAGATACAAGAGGTCATCAACGTAGGTGACTAATAAGCCCACAAGCTGTGGGATGCCACCGTCGGGAGTCCACAACACCATCCACAGCTCGCCATCCGTAGCCAGCTGCTTCAGCCACATGAAACCATCTCCACACTTCACCTTGATCTTCTTCAGGACGCTTGTGCGATGAGCCGACCACAAGGCCGGGCTCTCTGAGCCCATACAAGGCCCTCTTCACGATGAACACAACGTTCGCCGATACTAGCCCTGACTGGACTAAAACCTTGGGTGGAAGCACCCCATAGGTTGGTCTTCCCTCCGGCCACAGAGCCTGTAGAAATGCCGCGCTCACGTCCGTAGCCGCCGCTATCCATAGCCTTGCCGATGCCAAAGCCAAGCCCAGACGTAGTCCTTCAACGCTCGCACCGGCGGCAAAGAGATCATTTGGATCATGCTTCTGGCTGGCCATATTGCCACAGATAACAATCCGCGCCTTGCGTTGCCACCGCGGTGTTTTTGATCTTCGTTGCTCTGCTTCCGGGAGAGGTGGTGGTGGCTTCACTGCGAACACCACTTTGCCAGGTATAAGGACCAGAAGACCATCCCGCTCCATCTGGCGAGCCTCCTGGATTGTCCTCCGCTCTATAGCGTTCGTTTTCTCCTCGAGGTTGGACAACTCCTTGCTCATTGGCTCAACCCATTTGTCCAGGTTGGCTTTCACTTGGTCCAACGGAACATCCAATGTTACGTCGAGATCCTTCTTCAAGTTCGCGAGGTGCTCTTCAATATCACCAATGTTGGTATCGTCCGTAACATTGGCGACCTTGAGGTAGAGGGAGTGGCACTTCTCCTCGGTGAGCTTGATCTTCTCCTCTACATCCTGAAGTAAATCCCGGACTGCACCATTGATGCCCTCGATCTCCTCGTTGATCGTTTCCCCGACAACCTGTAGTTCTTCGGCCAAGATCTCCTCTTCAGCCAGGAATTCCTTCAGCCATTCCTGCCTGTCCCGCAACTTGGTAAGAACGACGTCTTGTAGTTGACATAGTTCTCGACTCACATCTCTTGCCCTTTCGCGGTTCTCCTCCTCAACCTCATTGATAAGGAACATCACGGCATCGGGCTCCCTCTGGTTCCCCATAGTCATCATCTTCAAGACGGCTCGTTGGAGTTCGTCGGGAACCTGTGGTAGTAGTGGAGGAGGTTTGAACCCGTAGTTGCAGAGGATATCGTAGGTCGATTTGGTCATTTTTGTAGTTCTTGGGGTGTAGGTTGTCACAACAAGCCGCTTCCCTGTCCATGGCTCAGTGGAGTGGTACATCTTCGGGTTGATCTCGATAGGAACACCTCTCTGTAGTTCGTGAATCCGCCCCCGGCGCCATCCACCTCTAGGGAGTTCCTTCCATTCATCGGCGTAGTCATAGTCCCGAGGCTGTGATTCAACCCAAACCCCGCCTCCGCTGTCACATTGTAGCACAGGAAGAAGTACATTGTTGCGTTGGCCATGATTGTGCACATCACGGTGGCAGCTCATCCCCACATCTTCCGTGATCAATAGTGAGGTAAAATCATCATGACCCGTCAGTTTCTTGAAGGCCTGCACCAAATACACAGTGGCAACCGGGTAGAGGTCTGTCCTCCCGCACAACTCCACATAGGCTTCCGTAGGTGCACTGGCCCACCAACCATTGAAGACCTTCACCTTGGGTAGTCCTTGTTGTTGGCCTTGCCTTCGTCCGCAAAACATTCCACAACCCAACCACATCATCCAAAGTGAACTTCTGGTGGTCCAGGAGGTCCTTGGCGAACTTATCGATCTCGTTGTCAGGCTCCTGGAGCAGTTGTGCTAATGTGGCTTTTCCTCCAACTCGCCGTTCAGGCACTGGTAGCTCCATTTCGTAGGGCCCGAACTCGACCAAATCACCAGGGTCGAACAAATAAGGTTTGATGTGAACCGAGGTGGTGTAGGTTCCATCTGTGTGGCGGACCACTCTTCCATTCTTCACCTCATTGGAGTATCCCACAAAGACTCCCTCACACCAGCGCTCCAGTAGATCATACCGTCCACCTTGGCCAAACTGCTTGTGCTTCACGTGAGTGGGGGCACCAAAGGGGAGGTCCTTGTCCTCGTAGTTTCCCAAAGCTAGATCTCGCTGTCTTCGGGCTGCAAACTCGGCTGCTAGGGGCCAGCACGACATTGGCAAATGAGCTGCTCGCAAGAGGACCTTCACTCTGCGCTTGATATCCCGAACCAAGGCCTCGGCCCGTCCATTCTGTTGTGGCTGCTGGCTTTCACCAGTGGTGGCCAGGATATCGCGATCCGCCATCCATGTTCGGGTCTCCTTGGCCTTGAGCTCGAGTCCTCTGTCCGAGTGAATACGGACCAATGGAAGCCCATGTTGGCGCAATTGCAAGTAGATCTGTTGGATCTTGGCCCGCACCTCCTTCGATGTCCTTGTAGCCATTGGCACCACAAAATGCAGCGTCTGGCACTCGATGTCGTCACCAATGTCCCGGTAGATCTCCTTGTAGCGCTCATTCATTGCCTTCTGCTCCTCGTCGTCTGCGTCCTCCGGACGGGGTGCTATATCCTCCTCCTCGAAAGGGTCCAGCTCGGGCTCCACATCCTCCTCCTCAACTGGGGGAAGCTTCACATCACGTGGTAGTTCAAGCTTAGGATGACTGCAGGCCCCGACAAGAAGATAGCGGTACCCCTTGCCATCTGGAGACTCCCCCCTGGTACGCATGGGACCGCATATGTCCAGAGACAGGGTGTAGGAGCTTGGGGTGAGGCACCGTCGATGGGCCCGACCCGTAGCGCTGGCGCGCACACATGTTCGACACCTCCTGTCATAAGGGACGTGGTTGTTCTTGATGTGGTTCTGCCAATAGGCCAAATCCTTAGCATTGAGGTCCCGGGATCCCACAACCTTGCAGAGCGTGGCTTCGTGTCGTCGTAGATCACTTCGGCGCCAATTCACCACTGACTGGGCCAGGCCTGCCTTCAAAGTCGTGGGCCACGAGGAAGCCGGGGTGCTGTAGTTGAGCGTGATGATTTCCGCCTCCTCGATGTTCATTCCTTGAGACACCTCCAAACTTGAAGCCAAGAAGTACATGTTGCCTTGCACCGCCACGGAATGGTACTTCATGAATCGAAGTTCATCACGAAAACTCAGCCAGGCACTGCTCGTCCAGATCGGGTGCCAGGTTGGAGCCTCCATCGTGAAGTGGGGGGCGCACAAGGCTTGTTGAACTGCACCAGAATTGGCCACCAGCCAGGTCAGCATCAATCTCTTGAACAACGCTGACCCATGCTCCGAACCACGTGGTGGGCCACCGATGACGCCCTCGATTTGTCCACGCGCTGCTGCCCATAGAAGAGCCCGGGCTGCGGGTCCGTACATCCGGAGATCGAAAGCCTTGGACGTCCTGACGTCCATTCGGACCACCGTAACATCATCGGACTCCGCATAGGTGAATTCAGGTCCTTGCTCATCTCCATTGAACAAATGCACAATCCACCTCGTCCTCAACAGTCGCTTGCGCGTGGCCCGGTTGTAGGGAAGGGACTTCAAGTAGAACGCACCCGCCTCATCGGACAACAGGATCTTCTCTTCCACCCCCGCCAGGACCGCTACCTCTTCCTCCGTTGCCGCCTTGATGGGCGCCTCCTCATCCATAAGCATTCGCCGGAGGCATGCTCGCTTACCTGTGGCCACAAACTCCTCCAAGTGGTCCAGCCAAGTCGTCGGAGTTTCATCCGTCCTCAGCGTCTTGATCACTCCCTCAGTGGTCTGGGCCCTTAGCTTCTGGAGCTCCACCTCCTCAAGGTCCGAGATAAGCTGCAATGCTTCCGCTTCCCGGAGGACGGGCGTGTTGCCCACTAATTTCGTGGGAAGGAGTCCATGACGTGGATGACGGACTTGTAGCCCACGCTTTCTTGACCACTGGAGTTCGCACCCCAGAGAGCTTACCAAACTTCCCAGCGGCAGTATTGTGCCACCCTGTTCATTTTCAGCAAGCAACGTGCCGCCGCTGTTTTGTCTCAACGAGATGGTCTTCCCGTCCGCAAGCTGCACCTGAACCCTCCTCGAGGAAGTTCTTTCTTCTAGCGATTTCGGCACTCGAAAGGGGTGAGAGGCACCTGAATCAAGAAGAGCCATTCCCTGGGATTCACTGAATCCCTGCGATCTGAGCAACAACTCCAGGTCCACCACCGCGTTGTCGGTCTGGGTCTGCATTGGTGCCAACCGCTTGATCTTCGCAAGAAGCTGTTCTGCCAGCTCCCGAATCTCGCCCGTGTTCGACTGGTCCTGGAACAGAACAGTGGAGGCTGCCGACGATGTACCGCTGGAGGTGGGCTGCTGGGTAAGCGAAGGATCGAGCGTGGTGGAGGGCGACATTGTGGTCGCCGTAGAAATCGCTGCCCGGGACGGATGCTCCAGAGTCGATGTGGCTGAGGTAGAGGGCGTAGAAACCTGCGTCGTTGAGGGCATGGGGTTGTTCAGGGATGCAATCTGTGGTGTGGTCGCGGTAGGTGAAGTAGGCTCGCCTTGAGACCGTTTCTCGCTCGCGCCCTTGCTCCCACGCTTTCCCCCACTCTTCGTTGGGCATTCTGCTTGCCTGTGGGTTGTAGCCCCACACGTCCAGCGTCTGGCCTTCTTGTCCTCCTTGTTGGCAAAGGCATGCGTGAACTTGCAATTGGCGCCGCGGCGGCACCCTTCATCAGTGGACCAAAACTTGCATGGTGGTTGTTGCTTCTGTCCCTGGCCCTTCCCGGTTGGAGATGTGGACGAAGAAGGCGACCTCGGATCCACGTTGGCACCCTTCAGCTTGGCAATCTGGTTGCCGAAGGGAATCACCTGCCGGAGCTCCGCGATGACGTGGTCCGCATACGTAAGCACTGCAGACAGGGCCGGCTTGTAGGGCAGCCCCAGCTCACTCTTGGCCATGTTCAACTTAAAGCTGATGTCCTTGTTGTTCTCCGTGAGGTTCTTGATGGCCGCCTCCAGCGCAACAAGGAGCACGCTTCCGTCGGGCAGGGAGACTCCCATTTCAGCTGCTCGGCCAATAAGCTTCTTCCACTTGTGGAGCGCGGCAATCATTTCCACAACGTTGTTTTGAGGCTGAATGTGCTCAATCTGCTTGATCAGGCTGGCCCTCTCGCTCGCGCCTCCAGGGGCGTAGATTGTGAAGAGCTTGAAAAGGCAGCTCTTGACTTTGTCGATCCGCAGCATGGTGATCTCCGCCTTGATCGAGGAGTTCATTGTGGCTAAGAGCAGCGCCATCACTCGCCTTTCCAGGCGAACCCACTTCTCTCCATCCACCGCCTCATCGTTGCCGACAGTGATGGAGAGCCCCTTCAGGGGGGTCTCGGCCTGGAACTTGTAGTACGTCATCTTCGCCAGTTCCAAGTTCCCAAGCCACCAGTTGGTGGCCTTGTCCGTGATGGATCCGATCAACTGGCCCGCCTCGTAGATCCATTCCAAGAACATCACAGCACTGGAGTCCTGGTAGGGCTCGGGGAGTACAGGCAACGTGATGTTGCCCTTGAGCAGCTCGGGGTCCTGGAAGTCCTTTTTGAGCTGCAGCTGTTGCAACTGCTGGATGCCCTGGGCCAGCAGATCCATTGACGCCATCGGACTCTTGTCCTCCGCGCTCTCCTGGCCACCAGTCCCTGCCCTCCCTGAAGGAGCGGCTTCAGAAGCTCCCCTGGGCTTTCCTGCAACATCTTCACCGTTGCCACCCTCGAGGTTGACTCCTGACGGACTTGTGCCCCTGGAGCGTGGAACCTGCCCATCTCGTTGAACCGCCTGATCACTGGGTTCCCGCCGCGAGGGTACCGGAAGACCAGGAGGAGCCCGGAGACGCTCGCCTCCGCTTTCACTTTCAGCACGAAGATCCCCTCGCAGATGGGTGCCCTGGCCCCCAGCTTCCCCAAGGTTTGTCCTCACATCGCTTGGTACACCCTGGGTACTTCCCGCTGTAGACCTCGCTCCACCGCCTGCTCTCTCCGCGCCCGCATCGATCATCACCATCAGGAGCTGCTTTAGCTCCGCGTTCTCGTTCTGCAGCTCATTCACTTTTGTGTCGCGGCTCTGCATTGCAAGCTGCACCGCCTTACGCACTTCCTCCTGGACGACCTCGGGTTGCAAGGATCCCGTCGACGACTGGTCACCATGGATCTCGCCGTGCCCAGGCTGCATTAACCTCGGTGGTTGTTGTTCGGGGCGGGGGTTCTCAGGAGTAGTAAAGGTCGGTGTAGCCAAGGACCAGGTTGGAGACTGAGAGTACCATGAAGTAGGAGAGGCTGTAGGGTGTGGGCGCATACGGTCCAGACCACGTTGAACCATATTCCGAATCCTGGCAAACCAAACCATCTGGTCACCTGTCGCATCGGAAATCTCACCCGCCTCCTTTGTGGTCATGGACTCGACACCTTCAGAACCTGTAGATCCGATGACCCTTGACGCCCGAGCATGCAAAGCCGCTACCAGAGCGCTCCTCTGCTCAGCCAGCTGGTTCAAAGCCATCTCACTTCCACTGAGGACACCCGTGGTGGACACCTGCGCTGGAGCCGCTGCCGCTGTGGTCCTGGGCTGCCGCTGCGAAGTAGTAGGTGCTTCCACCATCGGTGTGGGTGGGGTACTGATGTCATAATGTTGTGTTGTAGCTGCAGGTAGGGCTGGTATGTCTCGCTGCTGCTGCTGCAGTTGGTGATGGCCTTGCCTGCTACGGAGCCCCAAAGCCTCACCCTGAAACCTTCGTACATTCGCGCCCGGTCCGGTTGCAGCGTTCTGTCCAGTCGTAGCGTTCGCGCCCGATCCAGTTGCAGTATTCAGTCCAATCATCGCGTTCGCGCCTGATCCGGTTGCAGCGTCCTGTCCAGTCGTAGCGTTCGCGCCTGATCCGGTTGCAGCGTCCTGTCCAGTCGTAGCGTTCGCGCCCGATCCGGTTTCACCAACCACACTGCACGCTGCCCCTTGAAAGGGAGCAGCTATTCCCAAACCACTGCCACGTGGTTAATCTGCATCTGCATCATGCGAACCCGTCGGAACAGTCCTTCCTTCAGGGGGAAGTGGATCTTGAAAACCAACCACACCATTCAGAAGAACCTGCCCTTCAGCCATAGTTCGATTCCCGCCGTGGTCCTCATGGGGAAACGGAGGGCCAGCTCCACCGGCGTCCACTCCTCCATAAGTTGGCACACGGCCCGCCATGCTGTCTCGTAGCCCTCCAAGCGTGGTGCTTGGGCTCATAACCTGTGGAGCTTGCAGTTCCGGGGAGGTAGTCAATCGTCAAAGGTTGGAACAGGCAAAGCGGACAGCCATGGCATCGAATTGAAGGTTATTTTTCCACAACACGCCGGGAACCTCAGTAGTCGTCGACCTGCTTGGTTGTACAAAATGCAGGGACGTTACTTCCACATGCTATCGACCTGCTGGGGTGTACAAAGGGCAGGGTCGTAGCTTCAGTTCACTATACAAATCCTGACAAGAGCTTCGTGTTTGGCAACGACACTCCGGTCTTCAGCCATAGCACTCCGGAATCCAGACATAGCACTCCGGAATCAAAACATAGCACTCCGGAATCAAGACAGAGCTGCGGATTCTCATCGTCATATTCTTATTGTTTTGTAGTGCTCAGGATCCTCTGGGGTTCTCGGTGCATTAGGGTGTTGGGTGTAGGGTTCAGGGCTCAGGGAAGTGTAGGGTTTAGGTTTTAGGGTTCAGGGAAGTGTAGGGTTTAGGTTTTAGGGTTCAGGGAAGTTTAGGGTCTAGGGTTTAGGGTTCAGGGAAGTTTAGGGTTTAGGGTTTAGGGTTCAGGGAAGTTTAGGGTTGGTAGTGTGCGGTAGAGTAGCAACTGCTGTGTAATGTAGAAGCCTAAGCCATCAACCTTTTACTGCAGCACACAAAACCTTGGGTTCCTGAGCATCCATGCAAGATGCAATGCCCCAAAGCCCTATTGTGGCCCATTGTGGCTCGTGTACTACAGAGTTTTTGTTTGGCCTTCCTACTCCTTCTGCCAAAGCAACGGCATTTCGTTTCGTCAAGGCAATAATTGGTATTGCTGTGGCTTAGACGCTGCCAGCACTATCCTACTGCCTACTGCATCTTACTTTGCTGGACATCGTCGCAGCCGTGATAGACATTATCCAGCTTATGCTGTCGTCTCGCAGCAACACAATCCTCGTTGATGGCCCTGCTGCTTAGCTGGCAAGCGACTAGCTATACCGAGCAATGTGTTGATTGGCTGCGAAGTTGACATCATGAATCATGTAGTTTGCCGTCGTATCTCATGCTAAGGCTGTTGACGCTGCTTTTCAGTCGGAAGGGTGGGCAAATCGTCGTGGAGCAAGACGTGGAGCAGGCATGCCGCTCAGTGGTGGAAAAGGAGAGAGAGTACACTTTGTAATATATGGGCCACATGGGACTGTTTCCATATATCAATTTGCAGGGAGGTCCACCGCAGATAAGTCTCTGTCTGATGCGAGGCTGAGCCATACTGCCACTGAAGTTGTGCAAAGGTTTGATTTGGCTGTAGAATAGACAGGCTGCCATGCAAGCATGCAAACCAAAGTGCGTGAGGAATCAGCCGACAAAAGGTGATGCAATGAACCCACGAAGCATAAGCTTGCCCCTCGCTGTAACATCGTGATTGTTATACACCAATTTGTGATGCGAGCACAATCGCCGAAACGGGATCCATGCTTTCGATACGTACGTCGCAGAACTTGATTGTCTGATGTTACCCTAACCCCGCAGGTGCCTACTATATAGTGCCCTAGGGGCTCTAGTACCCTTCTCCAAGACTCGGTCACGACACGAGCACCTGAATCCCTGTGTGGTCTCGTACGCCCAAAGCCTAAAACCCTGTAAAACCCTGACACCTTAAAACCTTAAACCCCAAACCGCAGGTAGTCCATACCACTAACCGAAAGAAAGGACACCCCGAAACAGAAAGAACATGAATCCTGGAATGCAAAGTAAGGCGAAGCCTACCTGCGCGGCCGCCCATGGAACTCGGCACATGCTGCGGAGTACCTTGTCCGGGCTGTATGACTTCAAAGGGTACTATAAGGGTCTCCGTCACCGCAAACCCTAAACCCTAAACCCTAAACCCTAAACCGTATAAGCCCTAAACCCCCCTAAACCCTAAACCCTAAACCCTATAAACCCTAAACCCTAAACCCCCCTAAACCCTAAACCCTAAACCCTATAAGCCCTAAACTAAGAAAGCCCCAGGGCTTCTCAAGCTGGGCCCCAAGGCTCTGCAATGACCCGAGGCTCATCGTCATGCGCGGCCCGCCGGGAGTGGGCAAGTCCACGCGCGCGCGGGAGATCTTGTCGGAAAGGCCCAATCTGGGATGCAAGCACAGGCCCTAAAGTAGTTCTTTTTTAGGGTTACCTTATAGGATTCTATATCTGAGCCCCAAAACGGAACTACTTTAGGGCCTATGGGCAAGCATTGCTGTTTCTTTCTGCTCTGTGTTTGGCATTGGTTGTCATTATTGTTGTGGTAGTTGAAAATGACCTGTGTTCACACTTATCTCTCACACGCAGCGTCATTGTTGTTGTGAGCATTGCAGAAGTGGCAGTGGTAGCAGCATGTAGTCACAGTAAGTGGGAGTCGTCGTCATCGTCGTTGTAGTTGTAGCCATCTAGGTAGTTTTGGAAACGAGGGTCCCTTCTTAGGTCCCCAATATAGTACGGCACCCTTATGAGAAGGACCCTACAATGGACCCTAATTTAGAGAGCTACCCATAAAGTACCCTATAGAAACCCTTCTAGATCCCCTTAAGGAGCCCCTAAACACAACTTAATTTAGAGTGGTATGAGAGAGTCGAGAGTCAAACTCGGGCTCGGAGTCAGGAAAGTCCCCACTCCCCCTAAAGGGGCGATCTGAATGTCTTCTTTGCCTCGGGTTTAGGGTTTAATGTTTAGGGTTTGTAAGGGTTTAATTGGTTCAATGATTAGGGTTTAGGGTTTAATGTTTAGTGTTTAGGGTTTAGTTGGTTTAATGTTTAGAGTTTATGGTTTAATCTTTAGGGTTCAGGGTTATAGGGTTCAGGGTTAGGTGAAACTTCGGGCTTCTAAGTTGCCCCCGGCTCCCTCGGCCTGGGAGGCTGGGTTTAGACATCGCTCCTTCCCTCGCGCCGCTGGGCGGAAGATTGGAGGGTTTGAGGGTTTAGGGTTTAGGGTTTAGGGTTTAGGGTTTAGGGGTTTAGGGTTTAGGGTTTAGGGATGCATCCTCGCGTATTCGGAGGAGGATTTTTGTAAGGTGGCCACAAGAGCTTCAGTTTACCACTCCTCTTGCTGTCATTGACGGTTGTGTTACCATGGCTCCCCAGATTCACTTGTATGATGCTTGCCGTTTCCTCTGCACCGAGCTCAAACATATCTTTCAGTCCGCGATAGAAGACATCTGCGGCGCTGGGGATGTTTGCACTCGATCCGTATCACTCAGGGTCCATCAGTAGAGCAACCTGGCAAGAACTCCGAGCCAAATAGAAAGACTGTGACAAGCCACCATCAGTGTACCCTTGAACTCTTTAGCTTTAGCGCTTAGATGCTGAGTCCTGAGCCCTATGTCATGTAAGCTGCCACCCGCCATACTTTTTGCCGCACACACCCTAACCCTAACCCCTATAGGCCCCATAGCGCAAAACCCCCCAGCCCTAAAGACACTACCTGTAGTCTCCATTGTAGCTCCTTTTTGGAGATACCTTATAAAGTTCTTAATATATAACAGGTTAAACCAAAAAAAGGAACTACAATGGAGGCTATAGGTATACCGTTGAGGCAGCAGCTGCTGCATATTTGCTCTACGGACGACTTTTTCACGAAGTTCCAAGGGGCTGGGCAGGAGACCCCCGAAGGGACTGGTAGCGGTGTGCTGTTCGGGTTTGGGATGTAAGGTGCTTTAGGGCTTAGGAGCTGTTTGGGACTTTGGGACCTGTCGGATAGAGTCTGCATAGATTCCCAGAGGTGTGTGTGTGTGGTGGGCCCTATAGCCGTAGAGGTTATGTCAGCAGTAAGTACTGCCCTTGAGTTTAGCACGATATCTCATGTCACGCTACATGGGTCGGGTTAGATTCGATCATCTGCAGTGTACCAAAGTGTGGCAGCGTGACCCACACGCTTGCCTGCATGCACGGAGTAGATACGATACGTTGCGAATATGCTCATGTAAACATATATACATAGATTCAGTCATACGTACATTCGTACATACGTACATACATCCATACATACATAATTACGTGTGCAAGTCCGAACATGTGCGACAGGTCTACACCTACGACAAGTCCAAGCTTGGCCGCAATCATGCCAAGAATCAGGACACCGGAGTCCGTGTGAGTGCAAGGGACAGTCGAAGAGGTCAGAGAGAGGATAGGACTATGCACGCCATTGCGCAGAAGAGTGCTTCGTATCATTCGGGGGGATGAGCTTTGCTGCTTTGCTTAACACGGGCTTGCGTGGCCTCCAGGTAGCTCACATCTAAGGCCCAATGTTTTGTCTCAAGTATTCGCCAAGCACGGACTTTTTTTGGTTTTCAGGATTAAGCTACCCATAGGCCCTAAAGTAGTTCCTTTTTAGGGTTACCTTATAGGATTCTATATATGAACCCCAAAAAGGAACTACTTTAGGGCCTATGGGTAAGACTTCCTCGGGGTCCCCATGAACTTCTCCCGTTGAGTGCTGGTTCGTTGGACAATCGAGCGCCAGGAACGCGTGAAGATCCTCACCAGACTGGGTGTAACGCCCATTCTCGTCGACAACACGAACATGTCCAGAAAGGACGGAGTTTCATGTATCAGCTTTGCTTCATGGCAAAATGCAATTAGTTGTATGCGACTCGGGCACAGAGTTTGTTCGTTTGACCTGTGCAGAACATGTATGTGCGGATGTTCTACTAGAAATTTCCGTACGCACGAAGACACGGACATGTGTTGTGCATCTCTGTGTGTATGTGTTCGTTTGTTTGTTTGTGTATGTGTGCTGGTTGTCTTGTTTGTGAGTGTGTATGTGTATGTTTGTGCTTGTGTGGGTGGGTGCACGTGTGCGTGGATGATCGCCTATGCTTACACATAATACGTAGGTGTCTGCATATATATATATGCATATAATGTGTGCTATGTACTTGCATACATACATTTGCATTTTGGTGTCTCTTGACATGCTCGCTTTTGCTTGAGTGGTTTCTGGGTTCCAAGGATTCAGGGATTGGTGGTTTCAGGGGTCAGTCCTGATGATTCGGAGGAGATGTCGCCCTACCTCCGCCTGGCTCAGGAAGCTGGGTACAGGACGCAGATTGTGCATCAACGGCATGGAATGACTGGTACCATACTCGGTTGCTTGAAAGCTTGGGGCCTCATCCGGATCTTGAGTAGACAAGCCAAACAGCTGCATCTTGCCTCGATTGCTGCGAACCTTCGCATATTTGCATCCCTGTCCTTTTTCCAGCCCCAGATAGCCCGGAATCCCACAGCTCTCTCTATCTCTCTCTCTCTCTCTTGTGTTTCTCTCTGTCTCTTTCTTTAACAGTATATCAGCATATGTATATATATATATATATGTGTATATATATATATATTTATATGTATACTGAACCTGGATGTGTAAATGCATGCATGCAGAAGCTGGCATAAACCCGAGGTGGAGCCCAGCGAGCTGCAGAAGGACTGGAAGGACCTGGCCATGCTTCTCGAGAGGAACCGCAGACGCCAGGCCACAGGGTTTAGGGTTTAAGGGTTTAGGGTTTAAAGGTTTAGGGTTTAGGGGTTTAGGGTTTAGGGTGATCGGGATATGGGTTTGGGGTTGTAGGGATTTATAGGGTTGAGTCACGATAGGGGTCTAGGGTCAGAGGGTTATAGGGATGGAGAGGGTTAGGTTCTTATAGGGGTTTAGGGTTCAATTTTAAGGCTTTAGGGATTTCTAGGGTTAGGTTACTATGAGGTTTTAAGGTTGTAGGGTTATGGGGATATGCGTCAGGGTTTTGGGTCCAATCGACAAGCTTCTGCAGTAAGTTTCTTCCGAAAGCCGAGGAAGAATGTCCATGAACACCAGGTAGCAGACATTCTGAATGAGTCTGCAGTCCGAATTTAATACCAAGCCCAAGTTTGGGGCTGCAGGCCCTTGGGCTTAGCGCTCAAGGTGGAGGTTCAGTGTCCTCTCAGTTTAGGGTTTAGGGTTTAGGGAGTCCTCTCAACTTTCCAGTACCAAGTTGGGGTTTAGGGTTTAGGGTAGGCTTGATGCTCGTCTCGCGTCCTTCATGTCCAACATCCTGCGGCCCTCACTCGCAAGACCTGGGCTACTCCCTACCCTCACGGTCGAGCACGTTCTCTGCACCCCGAAACTCACAGTATCCGCATGATTCTTCGAGAGTTTCTTCAAATTCAGAAAGGAGGAGTGAGCTGTGAAGGATGACTCTAATTTAGAGTAGGGTTTAGGGTTTAGGGTTTTAGTAAAACCCTAAACCCTAAACCCCAGGATCACCTCTTCAAGTGAAGAGTGGGGACTGATTTCCATGTCTTCCGGATCCAAGTCTGCAAAGCTGCGCTTCGGAGCCTACTGCTGTAATATAGGGGCCCTGAATAATTACCTATATTATTTTTGGGGGTTCCTTCGTATAATTGTACTATACAGGACCCCAAAACCTTATTCGATTTAATAAGGCCCCTAGATGAGCTAGTCGGATGCTTATTTCAAGGAGGGGTCTCCTCATTTGGAAGGAACCCTTCTCGAGTCTCGACGGCTTGCTCTGAGCTCCCAGATCTTCCAAAAGTCTTTCATGAAGGAATACACCTGGAATCACACCAGGGATCCTACCACGACGCATGGTATATTCCTGAGTTACCTAAACCACCCGAAAGTAGCTAGAATAATAGCCCAGCACCTATACAACTGCGATTATTCTAAATATTTTTGGGGTCCAGGTAGGGGAGTTGGGAAGGTTTGGGTCTCAAGGAGCCAAGTATTGGTACCATCCCCAAACCGATGCACAGCGAACAGACGATGCCAGACCACGCTACTTCGCACCCTAATCCCTAAACCCTATTAGGATTTAGGGGTTTAGGGTTTATAGGGGTTTAGGATTGAACCCCAGACGCAAAATAGACCCTAAACCCGGAAGCCGTTGAACCCCCTAACCCTCTATGTAAGCCTAATCGGCCCATCCGCAACCTCTGGGCCAGGACATTGGGAAGGTGGTCAGCGAGGTGCTGGTAAGGGGAGGGTCTGAAAGACATCGATGGAGTCGTCCTCGGCAGAGGGGCGTAACACACACATATATAACATCTATACCACCTACCTACTTACCTACCTACCTACCTGCCTACCTACCTACCTCCCTACCTACCTACCTACCTACCTACCTACCTATCTATCTACCGATCTCTCTCTCATATATATATATATATATATGTACACACATATATAGAGGGAGAGAGCTATATAGATAGATAGATAGACAGATAGATAGATAGATAGCTAGGTAGATAGATAGATAGATAGACAGATAGATAGATAGATAGATAGATATATACAGAGAGAGAGAGAGGTGGATAGATAGATAGATAGACAGATAGATAGATAGATAGATAGATAGATAGATCGATAGATAGATAGATAGCTAGGTAGATAGATAGATACACAAATAGATAGATAGCTAGGTAGGTAGATAGATAGATAGATAGAGGGGCCCCTAAATATTACGATTGTTAAAAGCACGCGTGAAGGAATCCGGTAGTGCTTTTGTTGGCAACTGGATGCTACTAATTAGCTTGTCGGACTGCGCCTTTATTGAAACCACGGTACCAGAGTGGAACTTTGCTAGCTGATCGTACTCTAGACTTCTTGAGCTTACCATGCTTGCATTGGAACTGGCACACCCTCAACCGCGAAGCACATGTCAGACCTCTCGCGTTCAGAGCTAAGGCTTTCTGTGCAAGAACTCCGTAAATGTATAAGACCATTTACGGTGAACCATATAAGAAGCCGAATGGAACCCTAGAGAAACCCTTCTTTGAGCGGAACATGGGCATCGCACATTTGGTGCACCGATGGTTACGTTTCCCCCCGAAACCCTTGAGGGATTAGGGCTTAGGGCCCGGAATCCTGCACCCTAAACCAGCTCTAGAATGCTTCCATGCAGCAAAACCCTATGCAGATGCTTGACTTCGTATCACAAGCCTGAATTGACCAGCATGCCATGTAGCTCTTCGCAGGCAGAAAAGCATCTAGCGGTTGGGAGGCACATGTGGAGGTCCGCTATCTCAGCTTCAACACTGTCTGTCTGAATTGTTTAGGATTGGTTTTTCGTGTCGGAGCTAACGGAGTTGATAGATGACAATTCTTTAGAATCTCGCATTAAACATGCCGTATTATGGCATATTATAACAGGTCCAAGCTGGTTATCTCGGCCCTGTCTGTCGAGCGAACTCCAGGCAGTCCTGAGAAAGATGCTCAGCCGCTACGAGGAGCCATTGCATCGGGAAAGGTTCCGCTTTTGCTAGTTTCTGTCTATCTATACATATATACATATATATATATATATATATGTATATACCTATATACATATGTATACAATAATGTATCAATGAGCATAACAATGTGTGTATATATATATACACACATACACAAATGTATGTGTATATATATATATATATGTAGTGAGAGAGAGATGGACGTTGATTGTTTGTTTAGACCGTCATCCACAGTTTGTCGAATCTTACTGTCGGAATAATAGAGGGACGTAAGGCTGCCAATTGGAATGAATCATTGGGTCTTGCCAGCGCGCAGGAGAGCCTAACCCTCATACCGAGACGGAGAACTGACTGTCTGGAGCGATCTCCGGAACCATGCCCCCTTTCGTTTGACCATTATCTTTTGGTCTCTGTCAATCAGTCAGACGAAATTCAGTAGGTACGACTGCTTAGTTAAGATTTGTGGGCCGGGGGCATCGAACAGCAAACTGTCCTTGCAGGAGCTCGATCTCGCCCGTCGCTCGAGCACAGGAGCTGTGGCATCCAAGAAGGCCTGTTAAGGTTCACTGTGAGCTTTGGTTTTAGGTTGGATGTCGAGCATAGCATCAGCCCTCAAGGATAGCCGTTGAACCAGTGATGCTGACAGTTAGAATATCCAGACCACCTCGTCATGCGATCCCAACACGATTCAGAGTAGCACTCAGCAGAGTGGCAAGGCCACAAGCCCGGCCATGCGTGTTGTTTCGTCGTTTACATGCGCACCTACATGCATACATACGTGCATACATACTTGCATACATGCACACATGCACACATACACAAACCCCTGCTTGCATGCGGACTTGTTCACATATAATATAGACAGGCCGCTACATAGGTAACCACGTACATACACATGCACGCAGGCACACAGGCATGCATGCATGCATGTGTGCATGTGCTACTGCTGCTACTGCTACTACGTTCATCACCCACAAGTCTTGCGAGACACGAGCAGAGTTAGTCTTGTCACTATCATGGTTCGTACCCGTGTGGGTAGAAGTTGAAATCCGTGGTTCGATTGACCGCGCATGGACCGTCTACCAGAAACCCTGAACCCAAACTGGTTTAGGGTTGGGGGCTTAGGGCCTAAACCCTAAACCCTAAACCCTAACCTAGGGTGTAGGGCCGCCATTGCACACTGCCTCTGGGAGGGAGCTGCCTCATCTGCTGCGCCTCGGGCCAGGGCCATACCGCAGTATTTCGGAGCCCTGCCTCCGCAATTGATTGAGGCTTTGATCTGACGGCTGGGGCCAAGGATATAGGGCCTCGGAAGCCAATTTTCAGAGGTTTATGGCCCAGGACGTGGGGTCTGAATCGCTGAAGGGCTAAGGGAAATGTGGTACGACTTTGCTGTACTACGTTTTCAGGACGTAAAGGAAACACATGAATTGAGTTGTTTGATGTCGCTGTTGCAAGGCAGTTGCCGCGCATGCAGGGCACCGGAAGAGAGTGCCAAGCAGTGTTGAAGTCAGGTTTTCGGTCGGTCCCTCTGTGCGAAATTGAAACTTCATGGCCTATGTACTAGAAACGTCATGGCCGAAGTACCAGAAGTACGGTCAAGCTGCATAGGTGTAGGTATGAGCACATGCCGCAAAAAGCATGTCGAAAGGACTTCATGGCAATCTTTTGTGTTCCAAATGTTTGAGATTTTACCATCAAGGCTTTTCATGCATGAGTGGCAGTGAAGCAGCATCGACAAAGTGCACGGTCCTAGGCGTCAATTTGGAGAGTGCTCTCCGATGCAACGGCGACCGGATCGGATTGCCCCTTGGTTCCGAAAGCAAGGCGAAGTAGTAATACCGTCGCTTTCCATACCATCAGGCTTCGATTGACAACCTTCCCGGCGCAACGGCCATCATCATCATCATCTTCATCTTCATCATCTTCATCATCATCTTCATAATTATCATCGTCAGCGTCTTCTTCGCCATCGCCATAGTCTGTATTCAGTTTTATATCCTCGAACTCATGGATGAGCAACAATTTTCGTTTCTATAACTTCCATTATCAGCAAAATCAGACGTTTGTTGTTTTGCAATCGCGTGCCTTTGCGAGTGTCCGCACTTCTGCATAGATTCTGGATTGAGTTCGGGACATTGCCCGCAGGCAGGTTCGTTAAATCGTGCATCTATAGTCTTTACCTTTCAGGATGGGCTGGACTGAGAGAGCGTTTTTTCTTTTGTTCTTTCTGGTGCAGCTGCACCATGTCAACCGCAAGCTCTAGACCGATGAGGCTGTTTTTGGATGGGACCAGGCTTTCAGACCTTGTTGGATCTGCATTCCTGGTTGTTTTGGACATAGGGGTCTCAAGGTTCGCGGCCTTCAGTCTTTGCTCACTCAACGCACAAGATGTAGTAGCATCTTCCTACGTAGATTTAGATACTCTCGACGATCCCTCGGGCCCAGAGGCCTTGAGCCACCAGAGGGCCCGGAGCCTCCAGCGCCCTGGGTGGGAGTCAGACTTGAAAGAGGACAGCCTTCCTTCCAGGGGTGAGCCCTTTCTAATTAGAGACCTAGATGAGAACAGTTTGGGGGGCGGTGCAGCCCCGACGTGCTTCACGCCCGAGCACGCCCGCGACCTCACATGACACACCCTAAACGGCCCTAGCACGCTATCTATCTATCTATCTATCTATCTATCTAGCTATCTATCTATCTATATATATACTTGAACAAACAAACAAAAATACATACAAGCAAGCATACAACGAATTGTGTTTGTGTGTGTATATATATATATACACACACGGGTGTCTCAGCCTTTAAGCCAAGGGCGTGGGCTCCTATGGTGGCTGCTCTAAAGTCTGTGACTTGAATTTATGGCCTTCCGATGCCGATTTCCTCTTGCAGTCTGCCTGGGCTTGGGTTGACGGATTTGGGTACTATTCTAGGACATTTTCAGGTGGGTAGTTCCCGTTTTTGGACCCTTGTAGAAGCCCTATATACCCTAAACTCCCCACCTGTAGTTTCCTTTAAACTATAGGGCTTGGGTTTAAAGTTTGGGGCAGACGCAGCAGGACGTAAGTTGAAGGCTTTAGGGTACCAGGGCTTTAGGCTAGAGTTTGGGGCAAAAGCAGCAGGGAAAGGTAAGAAAGCCTCGGCTTCTAGGAAGTTTCGGCTGAATTGAGAGACATCAGAGATATTCAGCTGCTTTCTTGCGAGTCCCGAGGTTTGGATTCCTGCTCCCCAAACGCGGGGATGGGTCTCTGTCGTTTCCAGTCAAGTGGTCTTGAGGTAAGGTGGTCTGGGTACCCAGAGAATCCAATATCCCTTAATTAAGGTATATACCTTAAATCATATTAAGGATCCTAGTATAATTTAAGGAATATTCCTTAATTGAGGAATTTTGGAGGCTCTGGGTGGTAGAAGAGCGTACTGCAGAGGTTTCTTCGAGGTCAGACGCTGACTAACTTGCGTGAACCCCTAAACCCTGAACCGCAAACCCAAGCCACCTATGTGATACACAGCCTGGGGATCAGCTCCGGTACCGCAGCTGCAGTGGAGCCCAGGATGTGGCAAAAGAAGCGCTGGAAGTCCGACGCTATTCCATCCCAGTGCCTGGTCGAGAGTTTAGGGTTTAGGGTTTAGGGGGGAGCACGTTGTCGATGCTGTCTCGTAGACAGACATAGTGTTATCGGAACTGCGAGCCATGCAAGGATAAATTATGGCAAATCGCATTCGTGGCTGCGGTGATGACTTCGAACCGAGAACTCTGTAAGTTGCAAGCACGACCACCAAGAACATGCCCAATCCTACGGATGGCTTGACTCTGAGTGCTCACAGTCTCCTCATTCCATGGCGGAAACTTCGTAACCTTTTCGAACTCCAAAGCTGTTGCTCGAAGCTTTTCTACACAAGGCCCCGCTCCACGTGACTACCTTCCACGCCTCGGACTTCCATTCCGACGAGGTGTCCGCCGCCGCCCTGGAGGCCATCATCTATCCGCTGTAATCTTTTGGCTTAGGAAACTTAGGATTTTCTCTTCGTATTCAACTAACAGGTAGTTTTCGATTCGGCTCATCAGTAACACTTCAACATTGATACTAGTGCTACAGTGAGAGTCCTGGGTACAACAGGTCGAGATCACCGGTTTATGTCCGGCAGTTCGTCTTGCCACGACAGAAAAAGGCGTTTGCCACATGTTCCGGACAGTTTTGCTACTAGCTCAACCAACCCTCGATGCGACACGAAGACACTGAACCCTAAACTCGAATCACCCATCCCATATACCATATATAAACAGAGACAGAACGAAGCACAAACTAAAGTTGAAACCCTACAAGGGGACTTCGCAAGGGAGATGGTTCGACATCATCTTGGGACCGTTCACCTCGGAGTGAGGGTCTCGCAACTGTCAATTCAGGATTAACTGTAGCTGCTGATTGATGAAGGAGTTTGTGTACCAAGAAGCATCCTAAGCAAACGAACAGACAGAGCCGCTAGCTGCTGCCTGCGCGGGCCGATTTTTCGCGGAACCTCGCAAGGAATGGACGTAGGCAAAATTATTGAGGATGCCTTATTAATAAGATCGTATTCTTAGGATTACCCCACCTACTTTATCCTCATCCCAACTGTTGAATCCGCTCAAGACTTGCAGGAGTCTTTCGCTCTGGAGGGGACCGAGACGCGCCTTTGCAGGGTTATGTAGAGACAAGCATGCAAACGCAGGCAGGCATGTATGTATGTACGTACGTAGGCATGTATGTATGTATGTATGTATGTATGTATGTATGTATGTATGTATGTAGGTGTGCACATAGATACGTACGTAGGTAGGCAGGCAGGCAGGTGGGTGGGTAGGTAGGTAGCTAGNNAGCTAGGTAGCTAGGTAGCTAGGTAAGTATGATTATGTATGTGTGTATGTAGGTAGGTAGACAGGTAGCTAGCTAGGTATGCCTGTATGCATGAATGTAGGTATGAGTGTGTGTGTATATATATATATACGTGTGTGTGTATATATATATATATATCTACATGTGTCTATGTACATACACTTATATATATATATATATGCTGAAGCGATGAAGAGAGAGAACGAGAGAGAGAGAGAGAGAAAGAGTGTGTGAGTGTGTGTGCTTGCGTTTTTTCGTTTGTGTGTCATGCGTTGTGAAACCAACGGCGATCACCAATCACTCCAAACTTGGTAACGGTTTACCGATGTATTTTGACAAAGCCAGACAACTTTTAGATTGTCGATAGGGTGGAATGCAGCTACTCTCCGAAAGTGATCGTCTAAAAGGCTCAAACGGCTGAACTGTAAGTGTTCGGCTATATTCTTGGCGGAAGTAATTAGGGTGCACGTCCTCCACTCCCGGAGTCGCAGATGAACAGAAAGAGCTATCGAAGCAAAGCGTCGTAATTAAAAGATTGGTTATCCTTCATGAGACAAATCAACATGTAGTATCTGATGCACGTACTGAGACACCGACATCTTCAAAGCAAGCAGAGGAGCATAATCACAAGTCAAAAGCATTGCATTTGTCATGTCCTGCTTTCTTCTCATGCCTGTCCTCATCCCCAGTTCTGCAATACTCCTTGTAAGTGTCTCTTTAGTCAGGTAGTGTTCGCCGCAGTCGTGCCTCGTGTGTGACGAGAAGTTGAAGAGTTCAGCATGAACTGGGAGAGCAGCTCCGGCAGATCCTGAGCTGCTGTAGCCGCCAAAAGCTCAATCTTGCCCTTTTCCGCGCAAGATGCGCTTCTAGGATTAGAGGACATAAGGTGTCCATTCTGCCGCTGTGAGTTCTGATAACTGATAACTTCCACAAACGCCTAAGGGCGCTAACCGTGGGGAGCATTGTTTTTGCTCCCCATGGTCTCGCCTGTGCTGCACCTCGACTCAAGAGGTCTTGGGGAAGAGGGTTTGCTCTATTTTGTTTGCATCGTGGGTCCGTATGACGGGATCCCCAAGAAGCAGATTCCGGATCTTGAGGACAGGATGTCTTTTCTTCTGGAGATATAAGGCCTGAAGTTGTCGGCTAGGGACCTCCTCTCCATAATCGCGTTCCGCACAAGCGGTTGTTAATATATGAGTCTAGATTATATAGCGGTTCCTGAAAGGTCGAACTACCAGACGGCCGTTTACGGTGGGTTTAACCGAGGTTGTCGAAGAGGCTGTTCCAGCACTGGCTGTGCCACGCGGCATCCTGGATGCAACTGCAAGCTGCCATTTCTCTTTCCCTAAACCCTGACCTAAACCCTGAACCCCCAAACCCCTAAACCCATAAACCATAGACCCTAGCCTTACTCCTTTCAAACTCGGGTGCATTCCGGGCCAAATGCTCCCCTGACAATAGATACTATCTTAAAGTGGGGGGTTCTTAATAATCGCAGCAAGCTATGAAGTGAAATCCGGACGCTCCTTCAGTGGGGGTTGAACGGTTTAGCGTTTGTCAGCATACAGTGAACGAGGACGCGAGTGTTGTTCTGCCTCTCTGCATCCCAGGCAAACTTCTTCACATAACGCCGCTCGGCTTCGGAGGGTCAACCAAGGGACTAAAGGAGGGACCCTTAAAGGGACCCTCGGGGTTATATATCGGCTTCATGAGACTATATAGGGGGTGTATAAGGGTTCTATAGGGTATTTGGATTAGGGGTGGGCTTTATAAGACTAGATAAGTGGTCTATAAGGGTTATATAGGGTATTTGGATTAGGGGTCCCTTAAGTCAACTATCTGACGTGTCACTTCGACCTCGCTGCAGCTCTTGCCGGAGAGCTCAGGCTGGCGACACGTCCTCCTTGGCATCCTGTCGACTCCAACGCCTTGCTAAAGGTGACATTAGGGGTTTAGGGTTTAGGGACATAGTTGGATTCGCATGGGTTCTTCTGCAAGTGTTGACGGCGATGAACTCTGCATGACTCCATGTGTCATTCGTGTTCCGCTCTGCTGCGGCTGCCCTGTATTTCAGAGAAAGAGCTTATGACACGGCTTCGTCACACTTTCAATGGCATCGCGGATGTACAGGGTTGTTCACAGTATAAGCCTTAACACATACACACACACACACACAGAGACACACCACTGATCACCGCAGTTGGTGGAACCCTGAGATCTCGAAACAGAACTTGTGTAGCATAAGGAGTCTGCCTAAAAACCGGAAGATGGAGTCCTTGCTTCGAAGCTGAGGTCGCGCCAGTACATCAGGGTTGGCTGGTAGAGATTTATACTAGGACTACATCATTATAGGGTTGGCTGGGGTGTAAATTTCGTAGGGATTTACATTAGGACAAAATATACTATAGCACGACTACTTCTTCAGACTTCGCCCTGTTTCCCACCACCTTTCCACCCCCCCCCCCCCTCCCGTTCGCCCAGACACTCTTCGAAGGCGATCGTCGCAGAGCTTCGGAAGAAAGGCCTGGCTGTGCAGCTGCGAGAGGAGGAGGAGACCCATCGTTCGAATCTGCCTCAGCCTGCCTGTGTTGGTCAAAAAGTGTGGATTGTAAAACCCTAAACCCTAAACCCTAAACCCTAAACCCTAAACCCTAAACCCTAAACCCTAAACCCTAAACCCTAAACCCTACCCGACTGTCGCTGTTCGGTATCAGCATGTGCTCTTAGCCTGCCGAT
>CAJNDV010033908.1:35975-46516 GCA_905221635.1 Symbiodinium sp. CCMP2456
GGGCTTAGGGCTTAGGAGTTTAGGGCTTTAGGGCTTGAGGTTCAGGGTTTAGGGTTTAGGGCTTTAGGGTTTAGGCTCAGGGTTTGGAGTTTGGAGTTTAGGGCTGCCTGGTGGCTTTATAGGAGATTTCGGGGGATCGTATATGGGTTCTAACGGTGTATTTTCATAGGAGGCTTCCAAAGGATTTTTGGTTGCCTTCTAGAATGTTGATAAAGGACCTCGTGGGGTTTGTAAAGGGATGACCTAATGTGGGGGCCTTCATAATTAGAATATCGCTTTGGGGTATATTATGCTATAGCTATAGTACGGAACCCGCATAACCCTATTTCAGTTATTCAGGCCCCTATATTACAGTTCTAAACCCGGCAGACGTCCGGTACCTGCCTTCTGCAACCCCGTTGAAAACCTCATGTGACTCAACAGTCTTACGTGAGCCAGAAGCCACCGATTCGTCTGAAAAGAAAACGTTTGGGTTCCTTCTCATGATCCTTTAAAGGTCCTGTAAGGGTTTAGGGGTTAGGGTTTAGGCTTTAGGGTTTAGGGGTAAGGGGTGCGTCCGCAAAGGGTTCGTCCAGGAAGGGATAAGGGTGTTACACAGGTTCAAGTAAGCGATGTTGCTTTTGAGAAACCTTACACCCTAACCCAAAAACAACAAACCCCTAAACCCTAAATCCTAAGCCCTAAACCCTAAACCCTTAACCTTATTTAAAGGATCATGGGACTTAGTAAGTGGGGTTAAAATTAAGGTTACTATACTTATTTTTACTTATAACCCGAATAAAGGACTTATAACCTTACTTACTAAGTCCCATGATCCTTTAAGTGCCCTAAACCCTAAACCCTAAACCCCAAACCCTAAACCCCTAAACCCCTAAATCCCCTAAATCCCCTAAACCCTAAACCCTAAACCCCAAACCCCAAGCCCTAAACCCTTAAAGCTTTAAGAAGACCAGGCCTTCACCCGGTAGGAAGCCGTCAGCGGAGGCATCGAAGGACCGAGTGCGGCCGCTCGGCGCCAGAAGCCCTCATCCATGCTTGAAATTCAGGGCTTCGGGTTGAAAGTTTAGGGTTTAGGGTTTAGGGTTTAGGGTTTAGGGCTTAGGGTTTAGGGCTTAGGGTTGAAAGTTTTGCCTTTAGGGTTTAGGGTTTAGGGGTTAGGGTTTCGGGTGTAGGGTTTTGGGTTTAGGGGTTAGGGTTTAGGGTTTAGGGGTTAGGGTTTGGGGTGTAGGGTTTAGGGGTTAGGGCTGGCTGCTGCGATTGTTGCGGGGCTACTTTGCTGATGTCTGGTTCAAGGCCTGGGATGTAGGCTTGATTTCGGGGGTCAGGGTCTTTTCGACTCAGGCTCTGCGCTTAAGTTTGACACATTCAGCTTTGTTTTGCGCTTCAACCCTAAACCCTAAACCCCTAACCCGTGACCCTAAAGCCTAAACCCTAAAAGCCCTAAACCCTAAAAACCCTAAACCCTATTCACTCAGGTTCTCTGAAACTTCCGGCTTCGGGATTTTGGGGCTTTCAGAGATTGGGCGCTGGGGAACTCGGGGTTGGGGTCCAGTAATTGGAGGATCATGGGACTTAGTAAGTAAGGTTCTAAGTCCCCTAATTGGGGTTATAAGTATTGTTACCTTAGTTACAACCCTACTTACTAAGTCCCATGATCCTTTAAGTACAACCCGTATTGATACAGCAGCAACAGTGGCGCCAGCGGCGGTGCGCCGTGTCAGCAATAGTGGCGTAACGTAGATGAAGGCGAGGAGGGAGATAGTCATTCGCTTGGGATGTACTGCCCGTAGCTTGGAAGGGCTTCGGAAACGCTTGGTTTTGGTATCAAGGTATGGAGTTTACACTGGTTGCAAAAAACACTCAGCGTCCCAAGAGCAGTATACAGAAGAGTGGAGCACCAAACCCCTCAACAGAACATCATACGATATACCGTCGTAGCCGTAGCTCGTTGAGGTCGGGCTCAAGGAACCCTGTAGAACAACTACAGTATCTACTTTTCAAGTAAACCCTATAAACCTCTAAGACAGAACCCTACCCTACAACACCGTACAGCCTACAAGGCCCTGCAACAAGAGTCCTCTGGACAGCGCTCTTCCACCACAAACCCTAAACCCTTAACCCTAAACCCTAAACTTCCTAAACTCTTAAGCTTCCGAAACCCTTAACCCTAAACCCTTAACTCTTAAGCCTTAACTTCCTAAACCCCACACCCAAAGCCCTTAACCCTAAACCCTAAACCCGTAACCCTAAACCCTAAACCCAAAGAATCCTAAACCCTTAACCCTAAACTTCCTAAACTTCAAAAACTTCCTGAACTTCCTAAACTTCCTGAACTTCCTAAACTTCCTAAATTTCCTAAACTTGCTAAACCCTAAACTTCCTAAACTCTAAACCCTTAGCCCTTAACCCTAAACCCTAAACCCTAAACTTCCCAAACCCTAAACCCTAAACCCCAAACCCTTGACCCTAAACCCCAAACCCTTGACCCTAAACCCGAAACCCGAAGCTTCCTAAACCCTAGGCCCTGAACCCCTTAAGGCTCCGGCGCTGCCGGCACATCGCCAGGGCCTCCTCCGGGCCCGCAATCCAGTGCACGGAACTCCTGGGCTTTCGGAAGAAGGTTTAGGGTTTAGGGTTTAGGGTTTAGGGTTTAGGGTTTAGGGTTTAGGGTTTAGGTTGCACGGAACTCCTGGGCTTTCGAGACTTCCCGATGCAGACTGTACCCCAAGTGAGTCTAGGGTTTAGGGTTTGAGGTCTAGGGGTTTTGGGTTTAGGGTTTAGGGTTTAGGGGTTTGGGGTTTAGGGTTTGGGGTTTTGGGTTTTGGGTTTCGGGTTTAGGAAGTTTTGGGTTTAGGGTTTTGGATTTAGGGCTTTGGGTTCTTGTTAAGGGATTCAGTTTAAGTTACCATAATGGGGAAGTAAATAATATGGTTTCCTTATTGTAGCAATTTCAATTAAACCCCTTAACAAGAACCCAGTAGGGTTCCGTTTCAGGCTTTGGGATTTGCTTTTTAAAGCTTCGGGTTTAGAGCTTAGGAGTGCTGCTGGATCTCCTGCCGAGTTTGGTGTCGCAGGTTGTCGGGATCATGTGGCGACGCGCCTGGTACCGTAGGGGCCTTGATAATTGGAATAGGGTTTGGGGGGCATATCATACTATAGTTATAATAAGGAACCCCCAAAACCCTATTCTAATTATGATGGCCCCTAAACCCTAAACCCTTCTAGCAGCCCTTACAGAACCCTCTAAGGAACCCTTAGAAGGAATCCCCGAAACCCTGTTCTAATTATTATGGCCCCTACATTGCATGCCGGGATTGCGAGGGTGGGAGGAATTGGCTGCTAGCCGGTGGCTTGCGAGTGAAGAGAAGGAAGGCCGTGTTGCGGGAGGCGTGGAGCACGTCCTTCGGCACGTCGTTCCTCCAACCTATCTGCATGACCGCCCTAAACCCTAAACCCTACTTAAAGGATCATGGGACTTAGTAAGTAAGGTTAAATGTCCCCTAATTGGGAGTTATAAGTATAGTTGCCTTAATTATAACCCCAATTACTAAGTCCCATGATCCTTTAAGTAAGTCCCTGCTACCCGACGGAACCTTTCCCGAGCCTCTCCGCTTTGGCTCCTTTGGGGCTCTGCAAGGTCTCGGAGAACTCAAGGAAACAACTCAGCCTGAGCTCAACAGCAATTCTTCGGGCTGACGCACATCGTTCATGACGATGGAAATCTCGGGGAGACCCAGCCCGCTCTGGCTGCCTCGATTTCTGCATCGCCCGAAAGACAGTTGCATCCGAAGACCTAAACCCTAAACCCTGGACCCTAAACCCTAAAGAACCCTAAAGACCCGGCCGCTGGGGGTGTCTCGGGACCAAGCCGTGCGCCTACAGTCCAGAACCAGCGCCTGGACGGGTGGGACGAACTCCACTGCCGACCCCCTAAACCCTAAACCCTAAACCCTTAAACCCTAAACCCTAAACCCTAAACCCTAAACCCTTAAACCCTTAAACCCCGAACCCCGAACCTAAACCCTCAACCCTAAACTGGGCCGCTTTAGCGGTATGCGCACTTTCGGGCTTAGATCCGCAAGGTTTTTCAGCTTTAAGAGGTTAAGCCTAGGTAGGGCCCCAAAATAGCACATAAGCAAAAATTAGGATAGGGATATCCCATATAGACCCCCTTGTAATGAAGCCCCATAAGGTAGGGATATCCCTATAAAAATGCTGATGCTTCTGTCCTTTTTGGGTCCCTGACTAGGCCTAGGCTCTTGGGTTGGGCTCAGCACCGGCCTGAGGACCTCAAGTGGCCACGGTTTTGGGCTTTAGGGTTTAGGGTTTAGGGTTTTAGGGTTTAGGGTTTAGGGTTTAGGCATAATGTATGGGCCTTAATAAAATAATTAGAATAAGTTTTTTTTGGGTTCCTTTTTGAAGGCTTCCTTAAAGGGTTCTATAACGGCTACTATGAAGGGTTTAGGGCCTAGGGGCCTTAATACTTAGAATGGGCTTTGGGGTATACTGTACTATAATTATAGTACGGAACCCCCAAAGATAGGATAGGTAAGTATTGAAGCTCCTATTCTCAACTGCAGCCATTAAGGCCAGTATGCAACCCTAAACCCCTCATAAAGCCCTGTGAGAGACCAGCCTGGTGAACGTCGAACCCTATATGACCCGTGCCGCATCCTTACATGGGAGTTCGGATTAAGGGGCACTTGGAGATATAGACCCTCTCAATAAGGTCCCGTTGAAGAGAGAGCCGGAAGTAGGGCTAAGAGGTCTCCCTAATATACAACATAGAGCCCTTACAGATTTTGTTGTATGGACACCTTTACTTTACCGCAAGGAGTTTTGAAAGCTGGAGTGTCGCCGAGGCTAGGAATCCGAACGTATGGGACTTAGCAATCACCACAGGATTCTGTGTACGTTGTGGTTTAGGGTTTAGGGCTTGGGGTGTATATTGTGGCACAACGCATAAGGACTACAAGGGAAGTAGTATTGCTAAATAGTTTACTAGCTCAGATTGAGCCCCTCACCTCAAATCGAAATTCGACACATGGAACCCTTAGACTTTCAAGCGTACCCCGAACAAGAGTACCCCTGAGCAAGACGTTGAAACGTACCACCGGGAAAAAAAAAAAAAACTAAACAAAGTTCGGCTGTGGCCTTGCAACTCAACAGAGCACAATACCTCTTCCTTAGGAAATATACCTGAAGTCATCATCTGAACTCCTCTAGAATGCAAGGTATATTCGCTATGAATCTTTTAACCTACTTGTCAAGATCGAACACCGCATGCTGCTGGAAACAATGCGCTGCTTACTTCAGAACCCTGAAACACGATGAGACAAGCCATCACACTGCCATGGCAGAGCCTGTTCTCGACAACCAAATACTTAAACCTTAAAGCCCTAAGTTGCATGACCCAAACGTAGGAATCCAGCCCCTAAAGCCTAAACCCTAAACCCCTAAACCTCAAGCCCTAAACCTTGAGTACCGCCCCCATAAAGTAACAGTCTATAACAAGGTTATACAAGGTTATTGAGGGCCTTATATGCAAACTCTAAACCCTGAACCCCGAACCCATAAACCCTAAACCCTAAACCCTAAACCCTAAACCCCAAACCCATAAACCCTAAACCCCACAGCAGGGGATTACTGGTCGATGACTTGGAACCCCAAAAGTCGGAACCTTTCCTCCCGTAACTTCGTGGGAATGGCAACCAAGAGACGCCAGCGCAGCCACGCACTCTCCCTTCCAGGACAGCACTGCAGGGTTCAGGGCTTTAGGGCTCAGGGTTCAGGGTTTTAGGGTTTGGGGCTTTAGGGTTTTAGGGCTTTAGGGTTGTAGGGTTGTAGGGTTTCAGGTTTCACGGTCTACGGCTTAAGGTGTCGGGTCTGGGATTCGGTCGTGAAACGTGAAGATGTCGCTGCTAGCATTTTAACTTGTTCGTGATAAACTAGTGTCAGTAGAACTCCGCGTAGCATTGGTGCGCGAGCAATACTAAGTTCAATGCTACACTACACAACACACTCATTGGCCTTGTGTTGTCTGGAGCGCCATACTTCGGGAATTTGCATGAGCAGTTCATTCGCTACGCCCGACCAGGATTGATTTCATGTCATAGCATTCCTGTTTCCTTTCCATCGGTTTCGGTTCTTGGATTCACGCTGCAATTTATCCGTCCATGTGTGCATCGTATGAGGCCTCGATGTTTGTCTACGACGATATCTCAGTATCCCAGAAGACCGGTGCAGGCTCACCTAAATAACGTACCTAGTAAGGCCTACATACAGCGAGCACCAATTAAAAATTAGACCCCGAACATGAAAAATGTTGGTGCGTGCCTGGATGCATGTGTGTATACTTGTATGTACGTATGTATGTAAGTAAGCATGTATGTATGTATGTATGTATGTATGTATGTATGTATGTATGTGTATATATATGTGTATATATATATATATATATATGTATGTACACATACGCCTGTGTATTTGTGTAGTTATACAGATATACAGATATACAGACATACAAACACAAACCGAAAGAGCGTCTAGAAAGGTTTACTTTAAAATTTACATTAATTTGTACGTGCGGAAGTAAGTACACAGATACTCGTATCCTATATACTCGTAGATTGACATGATTTATATATATATATATATAGATATATATATATATATAACTATTTATTTATGTATTCATGTATTTATGTGTTTATTTATTTGCATATATACGTATATACATAGATACATATATACATATATATATATATACATGGCTCTATATATATATATATACATATATATATATATATATGTTGTACACATATGTGTATATATATATATACCTATGTATGTGAACATCTTTAAGAATAAGTGTGACGGACTCTCCCTCTCCCTCTCTGTCTTTCTGTCTCGCACGGTCCCCCTACATGTCTCTGTGCATACCCACTCTGGAGCCTTGCGCACGCTGACAACTGCGCGCTCGACGGCCATCAGAGAGGACGCATCACCTGCACAGGAACGCAAGCAAAACTCTAAACCCTAAACCCTAAACCCTAAACCGTGACAAGATGACACTGTCTTCCAGGTTATCAGTGCGAGTTTGCACCGAAGACACGAAGAATACTGGACGCAAGTGTACAGCAACTTAAACGTACACCTGCCCTGCGGAACTACACCTCTGTTAGAGCAGCCCCCAGAGTGGGGCTTCGGGCTTTTAGGGGTTATGGCAGTTCGGCGTTTGAGGTGCACTTGGAGTTTCATGGCTAGTTATAAGTAGGGTTATAGGTCCCCTAACATGGGTTATGGTATATTTACCCAACTTATAACCCCACTTATAACTCCCCACGAACCTCCAAGTAGGGCGTATGTCCAAGTTAGCACCGGATTGAGTTTCTCGAACGGAGCACCGACAACCGGCTTCTTCAAGGCTTGTAGAAAAGGAAAAGAATACTTCAGCACAGGACGGCGCACTGCAAACAGTCATGGAACCTTCAAACAGAGTGCAAATAGTTTATGACATAGCATGATACCGCTGACACAAAAATGACATGGTTCTGTTCCCTGGCAGGTTGTTCAGTCATACTGTGCACATGTTTGGAATAACGGTTTAGGGTTTAGGGTTTAGGGTTTTGGGTTTAGGGTTCACAGAAAACTAGGAAATCATATGCAGGGTCACCCGAGGAAGCAGGTACAGAAGCATTCGGCAGCCGCCGACAACGTTTGCAACTGAAGGGCTAATACTCGAACCAAGACATCCTAAACCCTAAACCCTAAACCCTAAACCCTAACAGTTCTAGCTTCACGAAACAATGCAGGCTTACCGGCCCAGGGTGCAGGGAGCAGGCGATCAAGTTTAGGGTTTAGGATTTAGGGCTTCGGATTTAGGGTTTAGGCTTTAGGGCGTTTCGTGTTTAGGGCGTTTAGGGCTTAGGGCGTTTAGGGTTAAGGGCTTAAGGCCTAGGGTTAAGGGTTTTGGGCTTAGGGCCTAGTTCAGGGTTTAGGGCTTAGGATTTAAGTTTTAGGTTTTAAGCCCAAACCCTTGAGCCCGTTTTTCGGAAACCCCTAAAACCCTGACTCCAAACCCTTAGACCGCAAACTCTAAACCCTAGACCCTAAACCCTAAACCCTAAACCCTAAACCCTAAACCCTAAACCTTGAACCTTAAACCCCCCTAAACCCTAAATCCTAAACCCTAAAAGCCCCCGTCAAAAGCCCCTCTCAAGCCCCTGATCTCCCAAAAGGCGAACTCAACACCCATCTGGCCTTCGTAACTTCCCGACGCAGTCTGTCCCGAGTGAGTCTAGGGTTTAGGGTTTAAGGTCCAGGGGTTTAGGGGTTTAGGGTTTAGGGTTTAGGGTTTAAGTTTTTTTTTTAGGGTTTAGGGTTTAGGGTTTAAGGGTTAAGGGTTAGGGATTTGGGGTTAGGGGTTTCGTGCTCAAGATCAATGAACCCGAAACCTGAAACCCTGTCCTTCAAAGCACCCGGCAGGCCAGGCCTGTGTCTAAGTTCATGGTGGTCCCGGTCAAATTCAGGAACTCGGCGACCTCGCTGTAGGGCCCAAAGTCTTGGGCCAAGGTTTTGGGCTTATGCAGCTGTTTGTGTGTGGCTTATAGGGCTTATCGAATCTAGAAAGAAGCGGTTGCCGGACTCATAAGGTAGTGTTAAGGAGTTTAGCTTAGGCTTTAAGGCTTCGGGGTTTGGGGTATGTTTCAGGCTGGCTCTGCGTCAGGATTTGGACAGCTCTTCTCGCTCGTGCATTCTGCAACTGTTTGCTTCATTCTTGGCCTTGCTGAAATCCTCACTGCTATTCTTCTATAACTAGTTATAAACCCTGAACCCTAAACCTCCTAGACTTCGTCAACTTCCTAGACTTCGTAAACTTCCTAAACTTCCTAAACTTCCTAAACCCTAAACCCTAAACCCCTGGAGCCCACACCCTAACAGCATTGAGCGCTGAAAGCCCTAAGCCCTAAATCGCACACCACCTCTGTTGAAACCTCCAACTTCCGAGTCCCAAAGCCTGCAAGTTTCTTCTTCAAGTAAAACTCCTGGTTTAGGTTTTAGGGGTTCAGGGCTTAGGGGCGTAAGGGGTTTAGGGGTTTTATGTTTTAGATTTTAAGGGTTTTGGGCTTAGGGTTCAGGGGTTTAGGGTTTAGGCTTTAGAGGTTTAGGGTCTTCAAGTAAACGGCCTTCTGCCCCTTTTCGCCTAGGCAGGGACCCAAATGAGTCTTTTGCCCTGCTGCAAGCCAGTGCGGCAGATGGCCAATAGGGTTTAGGGTATAGGGTTTAGGACTTAGGGCCTCCATCTCCGGTTCCTCTGGCCGACAGAATGTCTCCGTTGACAGGGTCGACATCTCCTTGACGGACGATGCTCCTGCAAAGTGGAGCTGACTCCAGGATCTCGTGGTTCTTTATGTCTTGAAGAAAGTGCTCGCTCATATGAGCTCGAGCTGAGCCGAAAACACCCAAAAACCCTAAATCCTCAAACCACCCAAAACCGTGCTAGCAGTTTATATGATGATGTAAACGCTTAAGACAAAATCCATACGGATTATGGCACTGTATATGCTGCGTACAGACCTCATGTTTGTCGTGCTTGGAGAAGTAGTGATGGTGATGTGATGAGGAGGCTGATGCTGATGCTGATGCTGATGTTGATGGTGATGGTGCGATGGTGATGATGGTGATGGTGATGGTGACGGTGAGGGTGAGGCTGATGGTAACGGTCATGTTCATGGTCATGCTGATGGTGATGGTGATTTTGATGGTGATGGTGATGGTGATGGTAATGCTTTGCAAGCAGTGAGGTTACGTTAATGAGAACGATACTGGCAACCATCACAGAAGGCAAGACAAAACAACAACCATAGCAATAACAAACTCAATAAACGATAGCAAAAGTAGCTCCAAGGAAACATGTCGTCACAAAAAATCCATGGCAATCGTACAACCAACTACAACGACCTTTGTCACGATGGAAGCATTACCGGTAACACTGGTTATGAACAACAGCAGCAGCAACAACGATTTTCACTGTCAAAAGCAACAACCACAGGCATATGACCAGCAGCTACCAACAGTAAAAATGGCAACCGTAAGTCAGTGGCGTAGTAACAGTCGTGAGTAAATAGTCATGCAGATTCATGCCATGAACATCTCAGAAATCCTCCAAAACCCTTCCAAGACGCCACCATACCTCAATAGAATCCCAAGAAACCTTTATACACAATCTATAAACACCCTAATTAACCAAAGCAGCCTGGCCCACGATCACGGAAGGGTTCGAAGCAGCTCTTGATCCCTGGCCACCTCAGAAACCGATTTCCGATAGTCGCTGGTTTGCTTGCTTGCTTGCTTGCTTGATTGCTTGCTTGCTTGCTTGCTTGATGGCTTGCTTGATGGCTTGCTTGATGGCTTGCTTGCTGGCTGGATGGTTGGTTAGTTGGTCGCCTGCTTGCTTGCTTGCTTGCCTTGCTTGCCTTGCTGGGTGGGTGGTTGGTTGTTAGGCAGGCAGGAGGCAGGCAGGTAGGCTGGCAGGCAGG
>CAJNDV010033908.1:55539-101318 GCA_905221635.1 Symbiodinium sp. CCMP2456
TTTAGGGTTTAGGGTCTGGGGTTCGGGCTCCGGGCTTTGGCTGTGTAGCTGGAGTCTTCTACGTATTCAGGTCATCCCCCAGGGTCCATGTACCCAAATAGTATATACTTTGGCCTTAAAGTAGTCCATATATAGGTGCTTTGGGGCCAATGTATATACTATTTGGGCACATGGACCCTTAGGCTTGCACCCCAAGGTTCCGGAATAGAGGGTTAGATATGCAGCCTGATGGTTTCGCGGCATGGCGGGCCTTTTCAGTTCTCAAAATGTGTTATCCCGGATGAAGTACAACCCCCCCCCACCCACTCTCAATCAGGACTATGACCCACTAGATCTTAATCCCTAAACCCTAAATCCTAAACCCTAAACCCTAAACCAAGCAAGGAGGTAATTCTTGCAGCTTACGCCTTGCTAAACCGTATAAGGCCCTAGCTGTTTAGCCCTAACCGCTAAACTCCAAGTTACCCATAGGCCCCTCAGTAGTTCCTTCTTTGGGATTACCTAATAGGATCCTAAGTATAGGCCACAAAAAGGAACTACTATGGGGGGGCCTACTTGGAGGATCAGGGGACTTTAGTAAGTGTAACTGCACCTATATATTTACTTATAACCCCAAATAAGGGACTTATAATCTTACTTACTAAGTCCCATGATCCTCCAAGTATGGGTAATGAGGGTTTCGGATAGTAGTTATGTAGGTTACTATTTTGGAGAGTATATGATTATTAGGTACTTGCACCCGTGGGTTAACCGCTAAACTCCAAGTTAATGACAGATCGACGATTCCTTTGGGGGACCCATTCTCCCCAGAGACTCCAATACCCCTTAGTCAAGGAACATACCTTAAATTATAGTAGGATCCCTAATAAGATTTAAGGTATATTCCTTAATTAAGGGGTATTGGAGTCTCTGGGTCTCTTCGAGCTTGGAGTTTCGCAGGGGATTCTTCGAGGCCCGTCTTGCAGTCGCTAGGGGCTCTACAGGAGTTAAGGTAGGGACCTCAATAATTAGAATAGGGTTTTAGGGTGTACTATACTATAATTATCATGAGGAACCCACAACATGGTATAGGTAGTTATTTAGGCCCCTATATTAACCAGTGTTTGATGTTAAAGTTTGAGGGCTTCAGCGGTTTTAGGCGCAGGGAGTACAGTCTAGTGTTTGATGGGGCCTGAAACCGTCAGGGGTTGGTGTTAAACTGTTAGGGTTAATCTGGAGGGTGTAAAGCTCTCACAAGGCCGAATCAAGGGGGCCGTCCCCACAGAGGGTTGAGGGTTGTTGCCGCTCATTTTTTGGGTTTGGGGTTGGTTGCTTGTGGGGGGTCCAAGGTGGTTATTTTAGTGTCGTTGAGCACGGTTGAGGACGTTCGGTTTGCGGTTTGTGTAACCGCTGGCTGTCTTCGCAAGTAGCCACGTTTGTCATCACTGGTAACCAATGGCAAGGACCTCCGAAATATTGATGATGCTCTCCGCCTCCCGAAACCTTCCATGACAGCCCCAGACCGCCTTCAGAAATTTTAAGCCTCAACCCGGAACACTAAACCCATTAATTGAACCGTCTGAACCACAAACACCGTCGACTCATGGGCCACAAGCCTCGTAAACCCCGGACCCTAAAATCTACTCTTCAACCTCAATCCAGACGAAAGGCTGGCAGCCCTTACGACACGAATGGCACGCAACTCTTCGAGCCCTTTCCTTAGAGTGATTCTGGGAGGGTGTAATGTGGGGCCTAAATAATTACCAATACTACTTTTGGGGCTCCTTATTGGAATTCTAGTATAATGGGCCCCAAAACCCTATTCCAGTTTTTAAGGCCCCTATATTACTCGTAAGGTTCGGCAGGTGAGGGTTTGGGGCAGCTCAGGGTCCAACAAGCTTAATTCCTGGGGTCTGCATACCAAGGACAGGACCCCATGATGAAGGGAATCTTCTAGAGGGACCCCGGTTTATGTACCGACATGCGTACGGACGAACATACCTGCGTACATAGGTGCATTCCTGCCTACATACGTGCATAAGTAGCTACGCATTGTGTCCATACTGTTCTCGCTCCTTCTGACGGGCTTCTAACCCTAAACCCTAAACCCTAAACCCAAACCCTAAACCCTAAACCCTGAGAGCCATGCCTGGTGACATTTCAAGTTGCACTGCGCCCCGCAGCGAATCATCCCGCATGATGTCCATTGCACCATCCCGCTTGGATAATATAGGGGCCTCAATAATTACCTATATTGTTTTTTGGGGGTTTCCTTATTATAATTATGGTATAATATGCCCCAAGACCCCATTCTAATTATTAAGGCCCTTATATTAAGAGAATGCAGCGCTGCAGCATGTTTTCTTGTGATATCACCTTCGATTGCATCGCACCTACAAGAAGCGTCTAAACAGCAAGACTTCTATGTCCTAAACCCACATGCTTCTAGTCTCTGCAAGCCAGGAGGTCACGCCTAAATTTGGCCTAAATACCTGTCTGACTGGCCTAGCATATGTTCAGCCGCCAAAAAGCACCCTTCCACCTCAAACCCTAAACCCTAAACCCTAAACCCTAAACCCTAAACCCTAAACCCTAAACCTTAGCCGTCCAGCATGTTATCATACAGCCAGAGAAGACCATGTTCGCTGGTCTAAGCTGCTTTGCCTTGAAGCTACAACCCTAAGGGTCCAAGTACCTAATGATCATATGGGTATTTTTCTAAATTAGGGTCCCTTTTAGGGTCCTGTTATTAAGGGTGCCGTACTATATTGGGGACCTAAAAAGTGACCCTAATTTAGAGAACTACCCATATACTCTTCTGAATACTAACCTACAAAACGACTATCCTTAACCTAAGTACATGATTATTAGGTCCTTTGGACCCTTAGAGTAAGCCCCCGGACTCTCCAGCGACAAAAATTCTGAACAACTCTGCAGGACAGCTCTGTTCAAGCCCTACAAACCCTGACACTCCTTGTTGCAGCAACTTATGATCCTCTCGCAGCCATGCTCTTTAAGGTTTCTCAATATGTATGTGTATACATATATATATATATGTATGTATATATACATACGGGTATGTATTTACACCCTCATGATAAAGCAAAACATTCGAAGAAAGGCTAAGCGCTGCACCCCTATAGAGGCCCGAAAACCCTAAACCCTAAACCCGAGACCCATGTAGAGGCCCAAAAACCTAAAAAAAACCCTGAGCCCCAAACCCCTATAGACGGCCAAAAATCCTAGACCCTAAACCCTAAACCTAAACCCTAAACCCTAAACCCTAAACCCTAAACCTAAAACCCCCAAAGAGGCCCAAAATGTCCAGACAGGCTTGGCAGATTTGCCGACCCGGGCCCACGCCAGCTATGCTATTGCTCCAGCTTCAATGAGGTCGGGGGTTTAGGGTTCTGGGTTTAGGGCTTAGGGTTTAGGGGCTTTTGAAAAACGTACAGAATACAAGGCTTGTAGGTTCAGCGTCGAGGGTGTCTAGGTTTTCCGCGGTGCAAGAAGTATTAGGGTTTAGGGCACTACTGCAGGAGAGACACAATACTGACAATTTATATTTACTCTGCTCTTCCTGCTTTCTCTGCATGCAAGATCTGTCACAAGGGCTAAGATCCCGCCATATCCCTCCATGCTCAAACCCTTACCCCTAAACCTCATGATGTCGATGTGTTGTGTACATATCAATATTATTCGGCTGCAAACACAACACAGCTCGGAGGTAACGACAGCAAGGTCGTGATGCTTGCTGTTGTATCTGTACAGAGACAAGCTAGTAATGCAGCAATGCATCTACCTGCATTGCGTCAGCACTTACGGGTCCTAGGTATATTTGAATGTGTGTGTATGTATGTATATATATATATATAGAGAGAGAGAGGTGTAGATAGATAAATGCCTGTTTCCATATATATATATATATATATATGTACCTTTTATACAAATACCTGTGGTTGGCATGCTTCTCTTCATATGTACTTCATCCCCATATGTATATTCATGTTCATACTCAGTTTTATACCCATATCCACACTTATAGTTATACTTATGTTTCACTCGCATACGTATATGTACAGTCATGTCCATAGTCATATTCAAATCTGTACGTTTCCACACACACAGACATAGCTATATCTATATCTACATATATATATATATACATATAGATATTGAACTTGTCATTGAAACTTATGTTTTTGTCGATGGCCTCGTTCTTATTACACGTACGTGACCGTATGTGTGTAAGTGTGATCCAACCCTACGAAAAATGTTGGGACTTATTTAGGCTTCTTTATTAATGCCAAAGGAAGGAGAACTGAAGAACTATGAAAATCTTTCTCGCTTGCACTGAACTCCGCGGGTGCTCCAAGACATCTAGCATTTCAGGGTTTAGGGATTTAGGGTTTAGGGCTGAAGGTTTGTGGGCTTAGGGCTTAGGGTTCGGCTGTTTACGGCTTGGGGGTTGTGGTGTCGGGTTTAGGGGTTTAGGGCTTGGTCAGATCAAGAGGCTTTTCAGGCCTGTCATCATGATACTAAGCGGATATATTTAGGGTTTAGGGTTTAGGGGTTGAGGGTTTAGGGTTTGAGGCTGACTTAACTTAGCCTTCACAGGCTCAACATATATGAACGTCGGTATGAACGTAATGAGGGGCCCCCGCAACATAAACAAACTGATATCATGCCGGTGAAGCGGTATCATGCGACGACACCATAGTCTGCTGCTCCAACACTTGTACCAAGCTCCTGTACTACGGCTGACGATCCAAATCCTGCAGTACTCATAATAAGGAGTATACATAATTCCCATAGTATAAGGTCCTTGAGGTACTGCAGGATGTAAATCATCAACAGTACTGTGTTACTGTCGTGTCAGATATGAACAAAAACCGTTGATTCCAACGCCCTTCGAGCAACGGGATCAGTATCTGAACTCAACGAATACCCTAGAGAAATAAACGACACCCTAAGCCCTATAAGCTCCAAAACCATCAAGAATCGTCTCAGCTCTACAACCCTAAACCCTAAACTCTAAAACCTTAATAATTAGAATAGGGTTCTGGGGTCCTTTATAGTATAGTTATAATAAGGAACCCTCAGGACTAATATTGGTAAAGAATTTTAGGCTCCCATGTTACAACCCACAAGAGACTCCAAAGCTCTGAAGCGCACAGCCCAGTGCCTTGGAGGAGAGCAGCCAAGCTCCGTCCAGGCCCCGAAATCCTCTGGGCGCGTGGGTGTTTCAGCGGTATTGGGCCTGGGGTTTAGGAGTTCGGGCCAGGGGTTTATGTTTAGGGTTTAGGGGTTAGGGTTTAGGGTTTAGGGTTTAGGGTTTAGGGTTTAGGGTTTAGGGATTTGGGAAGAAGGCTTGAGGTCGGTGTGTGTCTAAGCGGCATAGGCTTCGGGAATGTGGGGCTTATGTTTGGGGTATATTCCCACAGACACCTACCGTTATACTCGCAGTCTAAGCCCTAAACGGTCACAGATGCACATGCAGACATGCAACAACGGCCTGTTGAAGACCAAAGCCGATGAGGATCTACTCTCTGATGAAACAGATCCGCAAGCCGACAGCTATCATAAAGGCTTACTCATAAGTGTAATCTTAAGAAACCCTCGGGAACAACTAATATCAGTAATTATGCAAACCCCTGTAAGATACGGCCCAGCCCCTGTATATAACCTCCAAGCCGAAGCCCTCAACCCGAACCTCGTCCTCCCATAGCCCCTCAAACAATATAAACCCTAAACCCTACAAACCACCATAAGCCCTATAAGCCCTAAGCCGTAAGCCCCATAAACCCTCCAAGCACTAAACCCTATAAACCCTATGGACCCTAAACCCTAGAAGCCCTAAACCCTGTAAACCCTAAACACTAAAGTCGACTATAGACCCTAAACCCTTCAAGCACTAAACCCTGAAAACTCTAAACCCTAAAATCTACAACCTAATCCCCAAACCCCACAAGTACCAAACCCTAAACCCTAAAGTCTACACCCTACACCCTACACCCTAAACCCTGCAAGCCCTAAAGCTCAAACCAAAACACAAAGATAAATGAAGACAGACTAGAAGGGCGACTATGGGCAAGCCCCAATGTGCACTGAAAACCTTCACCGATCTTCCGCTCTGAAGCCCCTAACTAATGTAGGGGCTTTAATTCTAAGGTTGAACCCATGGGCCCCCAGTATGGGCCCTTAAATCTGGGATCCTTATACACCTACTATATACCCTATATGTACCCTTAACGGTCCCTCGAAAGGCCTACGGGTCCATATTAGGGGCCCATACTTCTAGCCTTAGATTAATAATTAGAATATGGTTTTGAGGTTTTAAACCCTTTCAAGCCTGCCCCGAAAGCCAAGGAAAGCACCTGCACCTCTGGCAGATGCAGCAAACATGAGCGCCGTCTGCCTGCTACTCTTAAGCTTGGGCTTGGCTTTTGGGAATTCGGGGATTAAGGCTTGACAACTACACATTGTTATATGGTTTGGGGTCGTCGGGACCTGAGTTGTCTCATTCTGACTTTTTGCTCCCTTGACAAAACCCCCTCCTCCCTATGTAAAGTGCTCCGTTGCTAGCTGCTAGCTGCTGAACCTTGAAAATAAAAACATGTTGACTCATCACGCGAGGGGAAGGAACGTGGAGCCATGGGCTTTGCACTTGAAGCCTGCAGTGAATTAACCACACACCCTCAACTCTAAATCAAAACCGCCCCCAACTCCGAACTCTGTAGTCCCTCAGCCCTAAAGGCCCTAAAGCCTCAACCCAAACCCTATATGGTTTAACTGTAAGGATCCCCGAAACTTCCGAGGACCGAATACGGCTAAGTACCTTACACCCTGCATGCCCTAAACAACAGTCAGGGTTTTTTAGGGTTTAGGGTCTAAAGTTTAGGGTTCTTAAGCCCCTAAATCCTCAATCCTTTGAAGCCTAGGTGCCCCAGTAGCCCCTTGATAACGAGGATACCCTTTTTCTTACTATTCGGTTTTTTGATTAAGGGAGCCCACAAAGAATAGGCAAAGGGTACTACTGGAGACCCTAGAAACTCTTCGAACCCTGAAGCCCTGAAACCCTGAAACCTTCAGGCCGTAAAACCTCCTAGCCGGAACCCCCTAAACCCTACAACTTATAAACCCATAACCCTTTAAACCCCCTAAACCCTAAACCTGAAAACAAATATAAACCTTAAGCCCTAAACCCTATATAACTTAACCCTAAACCCTAAACCGAAACTAAAAGGTCCGAGGCGCCCCCGCATCGTCGTGGCCGCCACGCTGGCGCCGGATGCCAGGGCGCTGAGAACGCCCTTAGGTCTTGCAAAGGGCTGATTATTATTGTTCGGGGACTCCGATTGGAAGTTGGGGGTTGGGGGTTGGGGGGGGTGAAGGTTTACAGTATACCTTAACCTACCAAAACCTACTTCTTTTGGTAGGTTGGCCCTGCAAAAGAAGCAGGTTCTGGGTGGGTTCAGGTACGGTTTGAGATGTCGGTGTCAGGCTTGGAGGTGCATGAGGGTTTGATGAAAGCATGGTACTCTAAGGCGTCGAGTCGAGGCCATGCCATGCAGTTTCGGGTGTTCTGTTCTCTTTTTGCGTTGGTACTGCTTGGGCTTTGGGGTTTCGGACTTTCCGGTTCGAGGCATTCTGCGCGCTACAAACGACACTGCCACGACCGCGCGAAGACGATACTGGCCCAAGGGTACGTACGGAGACTTCGCAAGACTGCAGGGTTTACCTCATGCCAATCACTCTTAGACCTAACATGCTAAGCTCTGCGATTTCGCTTCGCCTCTGGCGTCGCTCGCGCCATGAGCTGGTTCTTGTGCCAGATCTCGAGAATGCTCCAAGGCCCATGAAACTGGCACGGCCTGCCTGCAGGCAAGGATCCTAAAGCCGCCCTCAGTCTGCTGGAAATGACGGCAGAGGAGTGTCATGGTGGTAATTAGGTAGGATTTAGGGTTTAGGGTCTAGGGTTTAGGGTTTAGGGGTTTAGGGTTTAGGGTTTAGGGTTTAGGTATAGGTATAAGCCTCTCTCTATCTGTGGATTGACAAATGAACGGCTGGACGGCTGGCAAGCACCACCGAACCTAAGCTGTATCGGTTGCCACGAGTCTCCCTTGTGGCGAATCAGCCGACATGCTTTCACACAGGGTGGCCTTTGCAAAGCCTTGCGATAATCCAGGTGTCATGAAAAACGTTTTCAGACGGCGAACTCCAAACCTGAAGCCCGTCCCGCTTTCCGTCTCCAGTACGATGCCAGACATTGCAGATGTTGAAAGTCAGAGCCCAGTGTGCCGTTATCCTGCTATCGAAGCATCGGGGCTTCCTACTGGAGCGTCAATAACTGATTCGCAATCATCTGTGAAGCGTCTACCATACAGGTAGAAAATGACACATCCCAAAAGTCTTTCCGAATTGCCTCATAATATACTAACATGCTATGCCCCCATGTTGCCCATTCTGTGAAAGCTGACGTGAAGTCGCGGGTGCCCTCGGGCTGGATACGTGGAAAGTGGCAGAAGCATGACCGTCCGCGTCGTGCATTGTGATGTGGGTAGTTCTGAATTAGTTAGGGTCCCCTTCAAAGCCCCGAGATAGTACGGCACTCCTATAAAAAGGGACCCAGTTTAGAGAACACCCATGTTAGGTACAGCGTCTGGGGTTTGACGAAAGGCTCAAACCCAAGTAATTGCGAGTCTGGAGCTTCGCAAGAATTTTTGTTGAGGCAGGTATCGTGTAGTCGAACACATAGCCCTAAACCCTAAACCCTAAACCCCAATTCGAACATCGCCAGCGAAACATGTGACATCAAGCCGTTAGCCTGCCCCCCACCCTCAACGGCTTTCTTCAGGATGCTGTCGTCCAGTTCTGAAACCTTACCTAGGGCTTCAGTTCCCTAAATTGTGGCGACTGGGGTACGTACCCTACTGTTTAGGTAGCTGGAGCCCTAGGGTTTACCACCAGGAGCGAAAAAAACTGAAGCCAACAACTACTACAAGTAGTGAGATACCGTGGTTGACTGCGCTGAGATCATGCCCACTGCACATAAAAAGTTGCCTGGCCATCACAGATGCGGCCACTTGACATCTGCTATCGCATGTCACCAAAGTACCATGAGGACGGCCACTTAACCATCGCTTAGCTCAGTGGTCTGAACGGCCTGCTGATGCCAAATTCATGCTTGACTGCGGCTTTACAGAATGTGGCTTCTTCTACATGCGTAGTCGTTGAACTTTCCCGCATTATGAAAAGTATGCACACGGATAGCACAAAATCCAGAAAATCAGACTGGAACTTAAACATTGCCATTTATGTTCGCGTCAAACATTGCAGCTGTCACAAAGACTTCGGCAACGAACAATACAATAACTTGGCGTTGTGTGGCCAAGGCACGTTATCCAACCATGCAGGTCGGCAGCTGCACACAAGTAGCTGCATAAAGATATCGATGCAAGAAGCATGCATCGTAACGGCTTGTGCAGTCTGCATGCAGGTCCGTAGATGCCTTGCTCATCAAGGCTTTCTTGCCTTAGGCACTCGTACTTGCGAATGCCGCTGTGGGACCCTAGCAATGCTCAGCCCACGAAGCTCCAGGTCAAGGTCGTCAGAGCTGGGGCCCTATAGACCCGCGTAGTTACATCTGCAGAGTCTGATAGGCCCGACGCTGAAGCAGACGAGCCCTAAACCCTGAAACACCCAAACCCTGAACCCTTCAGCAACCCGCATACAAAATTTTGTAGAGCCGTACAGCTGCAACTTACTGTTTGGGGTTCCGTGGTTTACGCCTTTAGGCTTAAGGTTAAGGGTGTGGGGCTAAGCGATCAGGGTTTCCCCCCTTCGCAGACAGAAGCCTACCAGGGATCTGACACTTCGGGACTTGAAAGAACACATGGGGGGCCCTGAGCCCAAACCCTAAACTAAACGATGCAGGAGGGCTTGAAGGAATCCGAAGTGCGTATCCTGTAAGCAGAGCGCAGCAGTTGATTTGGGCTCACGTGGAGGACAGGGAGTTATTCTTGGGCATGCATCGCCTCATAGAGGGGCTTCTCATTAAAGAAAAAGGTTTAGGAGTATTCTTATAATATCACTGGGCTGTTGGCAACTTTTCAAGCCCCCTACAGTTTCCCGACGAAAAGCTTGAGAAGCAATGGCTTAAGTCAAGTTGGGCAGGTCCAAAGGCACGAACCCGTAAAGCCGACAAAGTAATTCGAACGGAAACGGTGGAGCCCTGACTTGGCAGCTGTAGACAAAATCAAAAGTCTCAACCCTCAGCCCAACACCATGAAGCCTTAAACCCTAAAGCCTTAGCCCAATCCCTAAACTTTCTACAAAATCACCCTTATCCCTAAACCCTACACCCTAAACACCTAAACCCCAAACCCTGAACCCTAAAGAACCCTGCTCTCCAGACGGCCTCCTCAGGGATCTCGGCTGCCTGCCGCGTGGCGTCCGGCCAACCGCCCAAAGACCACGCACCTGGCTGGGAGTGTTATGTCTACGCATTAACAATATTCACAGTGTGCTCTATAGCGCGAGAGAGAGAGAGAGAGATATACATATATATATATATATATATCACCGGTAAACGTGAGTGAATGTACATGAAAACCTGCATATGCATACACATATAGTCAGTAGTCTGCTTGTCTAGCTACTAGCCAGTTTTCTTCTACTATATTCCGTACAGTACAATAAGGAAGACTGTCGTGACGACCTGCCATTCCCGCAAAAGCCGAGAAGCTCCAGCAAGCTATTGCCGCCCAAGCGGTTGTTACCTCGCAAGGAAAAAGTCAGGGTTTGGGTTTAGGGGTTATATGGGGTTCAGGATTTAGGGTTTATTTGCATGATTCCTGCTGAAGCATGTCACATGTCACCCCTGCTTCAGATAGAAGAAGGGCCAAAAGGGTATGGTTGATGGGTGATTCGGGACTCTGACTTGAATGCCGAGGGGCCGTGCACGCCACCAGTCACCTGCGATGCAGAGATTTCTGAGCTTGATTGAAACGAGCAGCCACTCTGCCTGTAGTTCCTAAACTTGAGCATTGAGAATCCGATACCCTGAATGCAAAAACCGCTACAACTTCTAAGCCACGCTTGAAGCTCAAAGGAGTCCCTGGCTTAACGTAAGTCTTTGTAGGGACTGGTTCTTGCAGTGGGACGTATTATTGTCTCAATAGGCTTGGGTCCCCCTAGTTTGGGGCTTTGACTTGGGGGTGACAAAGACTCTGAGTGTAGGGTTTAGGGCAAAGGGTTTGGGGGAGGCACGTCATACAACTAAGTCTCGGCGGCATAGCGATGCACTGGCTTGGAACGCCAGAGCTTAAGCTCTCCAGTATACAGCGAACAACACACTGTACTCGCCGCCCGAACAAAACAACACCCGATCTGACCACTGTTGGTGCTTTCTAACCACTAAAACCAACGACACTGCCTGGACGACATAAATTTCAGGCCCTGCAACACTCAATGAACTGTGTAAGGCCAGGACCGAACCACGGTTTAGGGTTTGGTGCTTGTTTATCAACCAATGAAGCCCACAATCCCGAACTACCTCGAATTCCTGGCCGAAGCCCAAGTCTGTCCCTTTGTCTTTTCAGCGCGATTGAAACCCTTCTACCAACTCAGGTCTATACCTATAAACCTGAGAAAGTCGCGCCATGTCTCGGGGGCTTCCTCACTTCCCTGCAGTATAGGGGGCCTTTAATAGGGCACCAGTCTTTTCTGAAAAAAACCTAGTTTCCAATCAAAAACCTGAACTCTGAACCCCCCTGCCTCCCCGGCACCAAAGAGTCCCGGGATGGGAACATCGTCCTCGCGCAGGACCTGAACTGTATCTTCGGATTGATCGGGTTTGGGATTCTAAGTTTAAGGCTTGCAGGGTTTTGCCGTTCGGGATTAAGTTAGTCCCAAACACCCCAAACGCTGACCCCTGAACCTTAGACCCCCATGGACCCCCAAAGGATTCCTCGTGGAGACTTCTGTATGGTTTTGGGGTTATGTGAACAAATTCTATAGGGTTGATAAAGTTTATAAGTTTCCGGTTTGGGATTAATCTAAGGCTCAGACTAACCGAGCTAACATCCTGTCGTGAGCCCAGAGAGCCCCCCCCCCCCCCCCCCCNNCCCCCCCCCCCCGCCCCCACCCCCCAGCCACAAAAAAAAGCAAGCGCCGACCTCGCCTCTGCGTGCTCATTGATGGCAAGTCCACCCATGCCTTGGGAAGGTCGGGGCTAACATAGAGGCATTAATGATTAGAATCGGGATTTGGGGTATGTTGATTACTGTATGATTACTGCATGGAGAACATTGGTGATTCAATATTGAGTCAGTACTGGAAACAATCGGAGCAACCATCCACTCTGCACATGAAGATGTCTGCATCACAACCCGAAACCCCAAACCCGAAACCNNAACCTTAAACCCTAAACCCGATAAACCCTAAACCCTAAACCCTGAACCCTAAACCCTAAACCCCTAAACCCTAAACCCTAAACCCCAAACCCTGAACCCTAAGCCCTGATCAGAAGCCCTTGGGCATCCCAATCCCCTGAGAGTCGGAACTTGCATGGAGCCTGAAGCCATGCCGACTACTAATGTAGGGGCCTTCATAAGTAGAACAGTGCTTTGGGGGGTTCCTTTAAAGGGTTCCTTAAAGGGTTCTGTAGGGTGTAGGGTGTAGGGGCCTTAATAGGCTTTTGGGGGGTTCCTTATTAGAGTTATACTATAATATACCCCAAACCCTATTCTAATTATTAAGGCCCCTATATTATATGGGCTCCTTTTAGGGTTTGGGGTTCCTTTGACGGTTCCTACCGTAAGTACTCATATCGCAAAACGTAGGGTTTCCATAGTAGGAATTACAGTTTCTATATTGATTTTCCTAAACCCTAAACCCTAAACCCTGAACCCTAAACCGTGGAAAGTATCCCCTCAACAGCGCCTAGGACTTTGGGATGTCCGCGTGCTTAGAGACCGGAACCTGCACTACCGTACCATGATTCTACCTATAGTCTCCATTGTAGTTCCTTTTTTTTGGTTTAACCAATTATATATGAAGGATTTTATAAGGTATCCCCCAAGAAGGAACTACCATGGAGACTACAGGTAGGACCACCTCAGTCCCTGAACCCAAAGATGTTCCCCGGCTTGTGGCAGTAGTGCAGCGTCGGCGTGGTGAAGGCCACGTAGAAATGCGCGTCCTCCGGAAACCTGACCTGGTCAAGAGAAGTTGTTGGGTTTCCTTCAGAGGTCTGAAGATTTGTAATGATATCACAATATAGACCTTTGTAGTCCTCATGTTACTTACGAGACCACATTGCCCCACAAAGCCCTCATCTATGAAGGATTCTACAAGTTTTAGGCTGGCAACTCTGAGATCGCGCTGGGTGGCGATGGTCTGCTTCTGGCTTAGTCCAGCCCAACTCTGCACGACATGAGCTTAGGCTTAGGGCTTGGGTCTTGATTTACAGGCCCCTAGAGTCCATGGTACCTCAGAGCAAAGATTTTCAGAAAGAAAACCTCACACCCTGAGGCAGCTTCTTTTCGCAAAGTTCCAACTCAGAGCAGAACTTTTGAGAACGAGAACTACTCTTTTCGCAAAGTACCGTCTCAGCACACTTCTTTACAGGAAGGAAGCACCGATCTAGCCCGAGCCCCATGCGTTGAAGGAGTGAAGTGGGAGGTGTCCGGTGAAAAGAGAATGAGAGTTGATTTTTGTGGTGGATGCTTCTCCAAACTTCGAATCAACTGGTCCCGTGGTGTAACGGTTAGCACTCTGGACTTTCGACGTCAAGGAAGCTGGCGATCTGAGAGAGACCCATCCCTAAGCCGATGCGGATTGCTGGCAGGGGGGTGCCCTGATCCTGAGCCCTAAACGTGTCATTACCTTATCCTAGATGGGTTTAGGGTTTAGGGTTCAGGGTTTAGGGGTTTAGGAGTAAACTCTGTGGAACCGAACCTGCTGTGGCTTTTCCACCCGCGATGCCCTGCGGCCAAGCTTCCGGAAAGACGGTCTTGCCGAACTCATCGACGCCCTTCTCTGCGGAGCGGTTGTATCTCAGTGTCGAAAAAGAAAGGCTGAGGAACACATAAGAATGCCGCGGGAGTGTCGCTATGAGCCCGGGGAGCTCTCACGAGTGACCCTTTCAATGGAGTTTCGAAGCCACTACCCGGCCCTGATGGCAAAACCTCCGACTGTATGATGTCCTCATCACTTGCTCACTCTACTCGCCGTTGACTAAGGCTTCTAAGAGGCTCCTTGGAAGCTGTTAGCCCGAAATCACGACCAAACGCATCGAGCTCTAATTACAAGCAGTCCCCCGGCCTCCCAAAACCGCGCCATAAAACGACAAAGCCACCAAAATAATCGTCTGACTCTGCCCTCAACCCTAAATCCTAAACCTACTTAGTCTACTTCTGCCAACACACGCTGCCAGGGTCTGTCGCAGCACTGCCGCGTCCACTCCCATCCTCAGGTCTGGCGCTCTTCGAGTTTTTAGGCCAGAGGCTCCATACATACTACCATTGTGGAATTAGGGTTTAGGGTTTAAGGTTGGGACTTACTTCCATAGTGGTAGATATATGGAGCCTCTAGGTTAGGCCATACCAGCATCAAACTCTCCTACCACGGAAGACTATATAGGAGAAGTATGGACACCTACACCCTAGCTCCATCTTAAGCTTCCCCGAAACTCTGACCAAATCCTGCAAGCCGAAATTGTCCAAAGATCTTTGTGGCAGCGTTTTCCAAGGTCTCGACGTCCTGGTAGGCTTGCAGGCGATAGCTGATATGCGGTCATTGCGCCAAGTTCGGGAATTGCGAGGATTTCGAAGCTGAGGTAAAGTTTCTAACGTCAAGACTGGAGTAGGCCAGGCCAGGCAAAATCACGGCATAGAAAATTTGTCCAATCACAAGTCAGTGCATTCCATGAGACCCTAAACCCTAAGCACCTTCAGTATAAACTCCGAAACACAAGCCCCTAACACCCTAAACCCTAAGGTTTAGGGTTTAAGTACTATCTTATCGATAGTCCGGGCTGTGTCCCACCAAGCCCTGCACGCTGAAAGGCCTGAACTTCAAGACCCGAAAAGCTGAAGCCCCACACCCTCGAATGCGAATGCAAGCCCATCCGAAAGTCAAGAACCCTCTGTAAGGAAAAGCCATAATACGGACCCCAATCATCCACCAGAAACCCAAAACCCAATAAACCCCCATAAGCCCCGTAAACCCTATACACCCCATGAACCCTGTAAGCCCTACAAACCCCATCAACCCCAGGAAACCCCCGGAAACCAGGCCAAACCCCTTCAACACGGAAGGTTCCTCCACAAGGCCCTTGAACTTGTAGAAGCCCATCGAGCTGGCCCCGTACCTCATGTGGGCAGTTGTCAAAATGATGGTCCCTTTTGGGGTACCCTAAACAATAGGTGCCGTGTTATAATAAGGACCCCAAAAAGGGACCATAATTTTGACAACCACCCTAATGCACAGGTTTAGGGTTTAGGGCAGGGGCTTTAGGGTTGAGGGCGACAGCTTCTCGTACTGCTGCAGCTATCGACCTACAGGGTGTGGAGCTCACGATTGCGGCTGAAACCCCAAACTTTGAAGCCCTAAAGCCTAAACTGTTTGGGACATCGTTTCTGAAACGCGTCCGGCTCAAATGTTGAGGGCTGCTAGTAAATCCGCGATGCGCAGGGCGAGAGTCAAATCAAGCATGAGTGGGTTAGGCGGTTTTAGGGATCCTTAAATTGGGATGCATAAGCGTCTATAAGGGGGTTGAGGGTTTCGGGCACTTTTCTGACGTGAAATCTTGGCTTCAAGGCTTTTGGACTTGACCGTATCGACGCAGGGAGTCTGAGGCGTGACCGGGCTAAGGTTTCGGGGATGCTTGGCTTTGGCTCGTCCACAAAAACTAGGAGGCCTGGTGGGGCCTCCTTGATAAGGTTGCCCTTAAAAAAAATCAGCACAAAGGCAGAAACTGTAACGATTCCCGAGTTCAGCTCAGCTGCTTGTCAACGGCCTCCTGGGTCAGCAGCATCGCTGCTGCTATAGGGAACCTGTCCGATGTCAGGTTCAGCTTGTGGGTTTAGGGGTTTAGGGTTCAGGGTTTAGGGGATGGCAGGGGATGGCGAGGCATCGTCGGGCGCAGCCCCAAGTGGGATGTATAGCGATGCCGGGATGTAGAGGTTAGCTCGCATCTCGGGACACTGAAGTCTAGGACGGTATCGCTTCGCTTGCTGATTACTTTCTGGGCAAATCCCTGTAAATGATTCAGGCCGTAGCCATGTTCAAGAGCTTTTTTGGGTCTTCATTACCATAAACGTACCAAGGAACCTGACGGAATGGTAGTTTTGACTAGCTACTCACACCTCCAACTTATATTGCAGGACTGGCGAGGCAGCCCCTTACCAAGAAAAGCCCAAACCCCTACTATAACGCAAAAGCCTAGCCCTAAAACCTAAACCCTAAACGAAGACTCCAACACCCTTAAGCATGGAATATACCTTAATGCTCATTAATTTCCCGATGATAATTGCAGGTCTTTCCTAAATTAAACTGGATTTTTGGAGTCTCCGGGTTGCCACAAACACCGAGCCCCGGGCTCTTTATTTCCCTGCAGAGGCGTGCAATGCTCAAAGACCTCCTTCGTGAGGTAATCCCGCCTTGTCGTTGAGGGTTTAGGGTCTAGGGGTTTAGGGTTTAGGGTTTGAGGCTTCAGGGTTCAGGGTCTCGGGGTTTTGGGCTTAGGGTTGTTTAGGCTGTCTAGGGCTTTGAAACATGCTGTTGCGAAAGAGCCGGGCCCAAAAAGGCTCATGCCATCTAAGATGGACCAAACATAGAAGGCCCGAATGCTTAAAGGTCTCCCTGCGGCTAAATAAGTTAAGTGTGGTGTTACATATACCCTGAGCATCGAATATTGATTACAACCAATATGGCCTGGCAAATATTGATTTCGGCAAAAAATCATTTTATAAAATTGATTAGGTGGGAAAACCTAATCAATATAAAAAGCATGTGAAGCAGACATATAAATCAATATGTCGAACCATTCAAAAATCAACATAGAAATACAAAATGAAATCAATATAAATGTATAATCATCAGCAGATCTGGTACATCACTGTTTTGCATCGTGGTTCAAAAGATTGGTTAGGACGGTTAGGATAGGCTTGTGGATTTGGGATTCAAGGGTTTAGGGTCTCTAGGGTTTAAGATTTTTGCTTTAAGGATTTCATTGCAAACAAGTCTCAACATAATTTATGATATGGTTTAGGGCGTCTGGCTTGGCTTTGTCGTTGCAAGTTTTGGTTGGGCTTTATTGTTTCACGGCTCGGTGTTTATGGTTTTGGGTATACTTGAGGGTTTCAGGGCTTTGGTCTTCAGGGTCCTGGGTTAGGGTTTAGCAGGGTCAGGGTGGGGTTCTGTGTCTGGGGATTGCATTACAATTACATTAGGACAGGGTTGAAGGTTTGGGGTTTAGGTTTTTTTGGGTTCAAAAGATTTTAGGGTTAGGCTCTAGGGTTTGAGGTCAGGGGATCGCGTTGCAATTTAAAAGATTGCATAGGATAGCGTTCTGGGTCTTTGGCTTAAGGGTTTAGGGGTTGTTCGGGGTTTAGGCTTTTCAGGGTTTAAGGTTCTTCGGGTTTAGGGTCTGGGGTTTACGGTCACGGGATCGCATTGCAGTTTCAAACACAAACCTGGTCCTATCTGAATCGGCTTTATATATATGTATATATGTATATATGTATGTACATACATAGAGACATAAATGAAACTGTGTATGGATATATGCATGTATTTACAGAAATGTAGAAATATTCATAGTGGATAGGTCTGAAGATAGGTGGATGGATAGATAGATAATATATATACGTAGATATAGATATAGGTACTATATATGTACTTGTATGAACATATATATATATATATATATAAACCTACATTTATAAAACAGAGCAATCCGTAGATTCAGTGTATGTATTCTGAATAGGCATAATTTGTATGTCATGTATGTATACATATATATGTGTATACGCCTACGTAATATAGTAGAAGATCATATGCTATTATATGTTATGTATTATATTGCACATGACAGACAATAAGTACATGCTCTACAATTTGTCACATATAATGTATTACAACATATCACTACGTAACATGTTTTACCACAGCATACTGTATACATGTATTCTGTTGTTCAACTATATGGTTTGTACTTCTAATATCTTGTGTTACATCAAACAGTTGAATAACATGTTAAAATATACATATATATATATACATTACAAGCATTATCTATTAAGAAAATACATAATTCGCTAGATATATCCATATATGTACAGATGTAATGTGTTAAAGCGAAGTATACATATTAGCTTGTATTAGATCAGGCAGTCGTACTTCATTAAATGCTAGGATATTAGTATAATGCTGTCTTGTTATGTTACATTACATTACATTACTTACACTCATACTGTATATTCACTCTACGATCTTACAAGTATCCTATCGAAATGTAGATTATGTTGTATTATATCTGCAAGCACATATCAACAGAATCTAGGATGTGGTTTAGGGTGTCTGGTTTGGCTTCTTTTGTGCAATGTAGGGTACTGGTGTGGGGTTAGTTTTGGTTGGGCTTTAGTGTTTCAGAGCTATGCTGTTTCAAGTTTCAGGTATACTTGAAGGTTTCAGGCATTCAGGGTTGTGGCGTTTAAGGTTCTGCGTAGGCTTTTGGGCTTGCAGGTTTCGGTCGAGGGCCCAGGGCTGAGGGTGTGCTTCTGTAGTTAGGGATTGCAATGCCATTTCATATCTGACTTAGGACAGGGTTCAAGGTTCGGGGTTTAGGGTTTTTAGGGTTGAAGGTTTTACGGTTTAGGCTCTAGGGTTTCAGGTCATAGGATTGCATCGCAATCTAACAGATTGTTTAGGATAGGGTTCTGGGTTTTTGGTGTGGGGGTTTATTGGAGGTTTATGGCTCACATTATTATTGAAAGACTAGGTTTTCAGATGCATAATAAAGCTGCAGCCACGATAAGCGCAAAACAGAAACAACAGTAAAACTTTGCGCTTACAACGGTGCCGTCTGAAAAAACAGTTATATTCAAAAAAATCAAAAAAACTAAGCAAAAATATGAAACATGACGAAATATGATGAAACATGATGAAATATGATGAAATATGATGAAACATGATAAAATATGATGAAATAGAGATTTTTCATCATATTTCATCATATTTCGTCATATTTCATCATATTTCATCGTTCTTTGTGTTTTTTAATTTCCCTAACGCCACACCAAAACCAAAACCCTAGACCCTGCAAAATTTCAATCCTGAACCCTGAACCCTACGCCCACTCCGATTTGGTTTTGCAAGGCCATCCCCACCCTGAGCCCTAGGCCCTCGACCGAAACTCCACAAACCCCAAAGCCTACCCAGAACCTTAAACACCCCAATCCTGAAACCCTCGAGTATACCCGAAACTTGAAACAGCATAGCCCTGAAACCCTAAAGCCCAACCAAAACTAACCCCACACCAATACCATACATTACGCAAAAGAAGCCAAACCGGGCACCCTGAACCACACCCTAGATTCTGTTGATATGTGCTTGCTTATATATATATATAACACAATATAATAAACATTACAATAGAAAATTTGTAAGATCGTAGAGTTAATATACAGTAGGAATGCAATATAATGCAAGGTAACATAATAACGATGTTTTAATAGAAGTACTAATGCCTGATGGAATACAGAATAATATGTGTATTTCGCTTTTAGTACATTAGAACTGTACATATATAGATATATTTAGCGACAGGTTTATGTCTCTTTAATGGATAGCACTTGTAATATATGTATATATATATATATATGCATATATATATATATAATAATAATAATTCGGCTGCCTGATGTAGCACAACATATTAGAAATACAGGTCATACTTGAATATCAAAAATCATGTGTACTCTATGCTGTGGTAAAAATATTTTGCTGTAATATGTTGTAATACATCATATATAACAGTTTATAGAACATGTACGTATTTTCTGTCATGTGTAACATAACATACAACGTAAAACAACGTATGATTATATACTATAGTATACATGTGCATGTACATATATATTTATATATACATATGACATACAGTTTATGCATATTTAGAATGCATACACTATATCTATGGAATGCTATATATATGTACAAAAATAAATAGTTACATATGTATATTCATACGTGCGCAAACATAGTATCTATATCTACAAATATGTGTGTATACATATATACGCATATATATATATATATGCACGCATCTAACCATCTATCTATCTGTCTGTCCGTCATATATACATATACATATGTATACCTATATATGTGTATCTGTTTGTGTTTACACATATGCATACATACATATGCATATGTAATTACATATGTGTATAAATATATGTGTATACATATATGTGTACATGTATATATATATATATATATCAGCCGATTCAGCTAGGGCCAGGATTGTGCTTCAAATTGCAATGCGATCCCCTGGCTTTAAACCCTAGACCCTAAGCCCTAAAAGCCTTAAACCCTCCAAACCCTAGACCCTCAATTCTGAACCCCTAAACTCTAAGCCGAAAACCCAGAACCCGATCCTAAGCAATCTTTGAAATTGCGACCCGATCCCCTAACATTAAACCTTGGAAACTTGCAAACCCAAATAATCCGAAACCCCAGATATGTACTTGCAGTGCAATCCGTAAACACAAAATTCCACCCTGACCCTGACCGAAACCCTGCCAACCCGAACCTTAAAAACCATAGCCCTGAAACCCTCAAGTATACCCAAAACCATAGACAACAGAGCCCTGAAACATTAAAGCCCACCCAAAACTTGAAACAACAGAACCTTACATTAAAAAGAACAAAGCCAAACCAGACACCCTAAACCACATCCTAAATAATGTTTATATTTGTGTGCAATCAAATCCTGAAGGCACAAATCCGGGACCCTAAACCCTAGAGACCCTAAACGCTTGAATCCCAAATCCACAAGCCTATCCTAACCGTCCTAACCAATCTTTTGAATCGCAATGCAACCTCCTGACGCTAGACCCTAGACCCTCAACCCCAAAAGCCTTAAACCCTAAAAGCCCTGAACCCCAAACCTTGAACCTGGCCCTAAACCAGGCATGTAATAATGCAATCCCCCAAACCCAATCCCTAAAGCCTATCCTCGTCCATGAAGCCAATGTATTGTTTCCAAGCCAGGACCCTTAAGACACCAAGCCCGACCCTAAACACGAACAGGATGTGCATGTTTGCCCTGGCATCACAGAAACGAACAGACAAAATCAATATGAAAACATGCCTGGGGAGCCGAGATAATCAACATATAAAATCAATACAGGTTTTCAACTTAAGACACCAAAAAAATCAATATGGCCAATATTGATTTAATCAACAGGAACCATGAGAATCAATATCAATACCAAAACCATGCCAAATATTGATTGTAATCAATATTCGATGCTCCGGGGTGTCTTATGATTCTTCTCAGTTTGGTGTTTGTCTTGTGCTTTTCGTAGATAAAGACTGATAAAGATGAATATCACGTTTCTGTGTTTTGGCCTCTGTTTGGCCTTGTTGGGGGCTTAGTGTTTTGGCATCCTGTTCGTTTAACTGGGCTTTATGAACTTCTTCGGGTCTAGGGCTTCAGTGATTTTAAGGATTGAGGGTTTGGGTTTAGAATTTAGGAACTAGGGCTGGCGGTCTTACCCACCTGAATGCCGTGCTCGCGGGTTTCTTGTGCTTTGAAGTTCCTTCTAAGCATTCTCCCCCCAAAATACCCTAAACCGTAGACACTCCGTGAACGGCGGCATGGGCCTAGGGTAGCCGAGGGTTGAGAGTACTTAGGGAGCTTCCGCCAGTTAGGGTAGGTAAAAAAGGAGCCAACAAATAGATGAATAGGGTTCTTGGGATAGGCTATAGTAAGTATAAGTTAGGACTGGTTGTAGTAATAGTCATAACTCGGAGCCCTCAGGATTGATCCTGGTTACTATTCCGGCCTCTACATTAGGCCTAAGCTTTACTATGGTATAGGATGTTAGAGTTTATATAGGCTTATTCTGATATAAAGCTATAGCAAACCCTGTTTGCATTAGGCTTGTTATGCTTAGACCCACAAGCCCAAAAACTCCAACACCCCGAAATTCAGGAATATACCACAAATTTACAACCCTAAACCCTAAACCCTAAACCCTAATAAGAATCAGGGTATACTCCTCAATTTAAAGGGTGTTGGAGTCTTTGGAGTCTCTGGGAACTGTGGAGCCCACAGCCATGAGGCGAAGCCTCCCGAGCTCGTTGGCGAAGCGCTTGCCGCCACAGAGAAGGATCGCACCGCAGCCTTCAAAGGGCTTCAGATGCCACAGGGTTTAGGGTTTAGGGTTTAGGCTTCAGACGCCATAGGGGCCGCCATAGTTGCAATAGGGTTTTGGGGCATATCATAGGAAAGCACGGTTATATTGAGGAGCCCTAATAGGGCTTAGGCTTCAGTGTTGGAAACTTACAAGGTAAGCTTCTGCAGCCATTGCTCCATGTAGCTAGACCCTATAGACTGTGGTGTCTTTCTTATGGATAACTGGCTTTACCGTTAGGATCCTAAAGTGCGGTTACGTGTTGCGGGTCTAGCTAGAACCCCTGGCGAATGGGACATCCTGAATCTAATGACTAGTCAAGATTAGATGTTTTCATAGGGAACCAACCTCTAGCGGCTCGGGGAATGCGATAGACCTTGATTGAAAGCTGATGGCGCGTTGCAGGATTGATGCACATGTCTCACCTCATCGAAACAAGCTCAACATTGCCCTAAACCCTAAACCCTAAACCTTAAACCGTGCAGAGAGACTTGTGTGTTGGGATGTCCCAGCACTGGTGAGTCGGGGCTGTTGAGCTTGTTCAGAGTAACTGCGAAGACCGGCGGGACATCTTTGGGAAGTATCTTGGGCTTCTCCACACCCCCAAACCCAACGGCACAGCGTTGAAGTTTGACTTTTTCCGGTTTCTACAAGCTTCTGGGCGCAGCCTGAAGAATGCCTTGCTGATTCCGAATGACTGTAGCGCTTGGGGCTCATGGCCTGCGCTTCTGGAAAGCTGTAATACACTTGCTGGACCAGTTCCGACATGTGAAGCCAGCTGGCTCACCAAACAACAAGCTACGATTCACCCAACTTAGACTGCCAGGGAATTCGTCAGCTTCAACCATACAGTGAGAGATACTTGGGACTCTCTGAACAAAAGCGACCCGCTGGCCTCGCAGTGCTTCCGGTGCAAGGAACTTCGTGTGGAAGTTCGGCTGCTTGACTTCCAGAAAGCCTGTCGACGAAGTGTGGGTGCAAGGCTTAAGCTTTGTTAGCCTTCGGGCCCTAACAATCTCCAGGCAGTTAGGCCGCCGAGCTTATGCCCTGAAACAGCATGATTCTGAGGTATTAGCCAAGCATGGCAAAACTTCAAGAGATTGAGCCCTAGATGAGTATGTTGCGCGAACATGTATGCTCGACAGAAACGAGTTATACAGCAAAAGTAGCCTATGGCACTGAATTCTTACGAACCTCGTATAATCGTGTTCTCAAGGCTCCTGTAACATGGGGCAACATTATGATACTCTCTAAAGACGCCTTAGAAGCCCTATGACTCCCTTAGAGATCCCCTAAAAGGGATCCTATTTATTTTAACTATTCAGGCCTTTCTTCACCCTACTTCCACTCTGGACTCCCAGCCTGTGGGGTGGATTTGAACCTTGTCCATCAGCGTCGTCTGGGCACCGAGGTCCTGCTTCTACAGATCTTGCAGATGCTTCTGATAGGTGCATCTAGCGGCTTTTCAGGAAGAGCAAAAAGCATTCTCGTGTCCCAAGATGTCTGTGGTTTGGGAGAAGGCTCTCTGAGGGTTTTCAAGGGTCATTGGTGAAAGCTGACTGACACAAGCCGTTTCCACCCCAAAGCCGCCGTCACCGAAAGGGTCTGTGCCCCTGCCCGGTGCCGAACATAATAGTTGGACTGGGGTTTTGAGGTACACTAAGCCACACTTGCAAATGGACCGTAGCAATTGGACCAGTGTCTTTTCGGGTACACTGTAGTAAATATAAACGGCATGGCAGGGGATGCAGTCACTTGTCATTCAATAGCCGCTGTGGCACATGATCCTCCCCTGTTGGTGGGTGTGCTTGATCCGGCGAAACCTTTCGCAGCAGATCACTTCAAGGACGACAACATGATGGATGCGATAGTATGTAGCGTACGACCATGTGGACCGAATGCTAAGCAAGCTGTCATAGCTTCCAGTTGCAGGTGCCGCTACTGCCGTTACCCTTGTTGGAACCGTGGCCGTCGTAGCATGCTGAAGTTACGCACATGTGCGTGTATATATATATATACACACATACAGACATAAGTATGTGTGTGTGTGTGCATGTCAACTCGTATGCATGTGAGCATGTATGCATGTAGGCTTCTACGTATGTATGTACATGTACGACTGCTTGTGTGCATGAATGGCTGGATGGGCGCATGCATGGATGGATGGATGGATGGATGGATGGATGGATGGATCGACGAACGGAGCAAAGAAAGCTTCGTTGGGCGTGTGCAGAACAACCATGAACTTGGAGAGGGTTGGAGGCATCGATGAAGAGCTTTTGGGGTCTTTGGGTTGTCTGAATTTGAAGGTTTGGGGCGGGGTGGGTGGGGGGGGTTAGGAATCGGGGTTTAGGATTCAAGTTAGTTTGTTTGGGGCAGGGGCTCCTTTTAGGATTCAGGGTTTCGGATGATAAGTCTTTTCGGGCTCCGGGTCTGAGCTTCGCGGGGTTTTAGGGGTGAAAGCGGGCTCCACAGGTCTGACCTTGATCGCAATATCGCCCTGCCTTCAACTACCAGAACCTACTTTTTTGTAGGCTCTTATGTAATACACCCCCCCAAGACGCAATTTATAGGGGACCCTACAAAAAAAGTAGCATCTGGAAGGTTCAGGTAAGGGTGCATCTCAATCAATGTGCTCATGATTCATGACACTTTTCCTTGGCGCGAACCTCCAGTGCATGAGATCTGGAGCCCCTACCCCGGTGAGCTACCCTAAACCCTATAAACACTAACCCCTAAACCCTCAGCTACGCTCAAACGTTCCTGTCCTGTTGGAGGAGGGCCTTGATGACGTCGCCTGTTGCGAAAGGCCCGTTCCTCGAAGACCGCGGCAAGCTTTGACGTGTGGTAGTGCGTATATGTAGGGTGTCGGAAATGGGAAGATGTGCTTGGGAATGCTATGTTGTTGTTCTCCTGTTGGATTTCATTCAGGACCCTCGGATAGAGCATGTCTGGATTTAAGAACTACCCTCAACCAGAGACTCGAAACACAGTCCTGCGGCAACATGAACCCTGAACTCGACCCACCCCAACCCTACACCCTAAGCACAAAACGCCGTAAGCCTTGAACCTCAACTCCCATTTCGCATACGATCAGCCGTATGAACCCTGCTGTCCAATTCAAATCCTAAGCTGTAGCGCCGTAACGATAACATACTACACTAACCTCCTTCCTTCAATTACCCTAGGCTTATAGTCTCCAATGAAATTACTTTTTGGGGTTGTCTTACTCTTCCGACAAGAGGCGGGGATTTAGAACGGCATCCCTGTCCCATATCCCTGAACCCTTAGCTCTCACAGTAGAAGTCCTAAATGGAACCCTATCATGGAACCCAAAACCCTGATAGGTATGACCCCTTTCTTCGGAAGCCCAGGGTCGTGGTCGGCAGTTTGGCCAGCTCCGGAGTGAAACGATCCAGCAGGGAGCGGTCCTCGAACCGAAGGTGATTGGTGATGGGTGTAACGATGTGTGCACGTAGGTTTAGGGTTTAGGGACAAACATGCATCACGGACGAATTGGATAATTGCAGGCTGAGAGGAGGAGCAGTACTAGAATCAGCGGCCCAAACAACGTGAGCAGCAATGTCGTAATGACTCGTTCTGCTTGCATTTCTGCAAGCTGTCACCGTCACTACACTGCTGCACTGGCAGTTCTGCAGACACCTGTCCTCATTTTGGTTTCAAGTGTCATCCGGGAACGACAGTTTACATAAACACCTGCATATGCCCTGGCAATCCGAAAAGTGCTGTGTGTCTGCATTGCTCGTCTAGAAACATGCCTCCAAACTAAAGCGGTCCTGGTGGTCGTTCGCATAGCCTGCTCAATTTGCGAGGGTGCATCAGGAGCTCCCAGTTTCGGCCACAGGGCTTCAGATTCAAGGGGCACGCATTCTGAATTCCGGGGGCCCTCGGCAAAGCGAAAGTGCCCGTGTTTCCAATTTAGGGCTTGGAGACGAAACCCTAATCCGCCGGCCTTCAGGGCTCTTGCATCTGAAGAGGTTCATCTGCTTAGCTCGTGCGAGCTTAGGGATTTAGGGATTAGGGTTTAGGGTTTAGGGATGAACGTTTCAGGGGTTTAGGGTTTAGGTCTCGTTTGGGTGCCTCTTGAACTCTGCATGTCTGGTTCTTGGTTCTTCAAGGGATTTGATTTGCAACAACTCGGCGCCTCCCGCAGCCAGCACCACCGTGCCAAAGAGACCTGGGGCTGACGGGGTATACTGGAATCTTGCTGCGGAACTTGATTTAACTTGCCATGGTTTGTAGGGATCCTTTAAGAGTTCTATAAGAGTTTAAAGTTTGAGAACTTGCTTTAAGTTACCTGAAGAGGGCCCTGCAGGAAATAATAAGGCTTCGTGATTATGGTAGCTTCAACCCTAAACCCTGATCAGGTCAACAAACACCCCAGTATACGGCTTTCAGAGTCCAGGGCTCAAGGAATAGCTTTCGAAACCACTAGAAAACAAGGAACATGATGCAGTGATACAGTGTAAGGCGTTTAGGGTTTAGGGGCTCAGGGGTTTAAGGTTTAGGGTTTAGGGGTTTGTGGGCTTATAGGGTTTAGGGGACATAGTGTACGGTTTTTGCCTTCAGGACTTTACGGTTTGGATTCTGGTGCTGCAGGTGTTCGGGCTTTGGGGTTTGCGTGGATCACCTCAGTCAAAGCTGGATTTACCAAGTCACCGAGCTGCTAAGTGATCCCTGCTCTGTAGCTGGGGTGGGAGGATGCTCGTCAGCTGGGTCACTTGGTCCCTCAAAACTGAAAAAAACTGAAGTCAAAGCTCATCTAAACATCCTGGAAACGGCAGCCAAAGCGGCTGTGTTTAGCGCCCGCTTCGTCGGAATACTTCAGACCCACTGCTCGTCGGCCGTCCATGATTAGCTCCTCAAGAAGCGCTCTCTGAGTAGAGGCTCGACTGGAAGTCTTGCCGGTTTTCAACAGTCAAACTCTCAAAACCAACCTCACCAACCTAGATACTGATACCTCCAGGCACGATCTCAGATGTCCGTGCCCTACATCTCAAAATATCCAAACCCAGCGCGACCTTCATCGTCTTGATATGTGCATAGACCCGAAACAGCCCTAAAGCTGAATGCAATCCCAAAGATTCCTGATCCGAAACCAGCAGAAGGTAAGCTAAGACGAATCCAAAACCCCGAGCCCTAAGACCCTAAACCGTACCACGCTAGCACCTAAACCCCCAAAAAATCCCCAAACCCTAAGCCCTAAAACCCTAACACCCTAAACCCTAACACCCTAAACCCCCAAAACCCTAAGCCCTAAAAAAACCAGACCTTAAGCCCTAAACAATGTCCACTAGACGAGCCGGGCTCTCCTGAAAGGCCGACTTCGTGTGCACCCGGACCGAGTCTTTGAGATCCGTTTCGATAATCTTCCTGCCGGGCACTTTAGGGTTTAGGGTTTTATAGGGTTTAGGGTTTAGGGTTTCATAGGGTTTAGGGTTTAGGGTTTGGGAGTTTAGGGACTTCTGTCTGGGTTTAGGTGTAGGGTTTTTTTGGTTTGGGGTTTCGGGCTTGAGGTTGCGAAGGGATTCCATCTTCAGGATCGCGGGTTTCAGGTTCAAGGGCACTGTGTTCGGAGTTTCGGGCTTTATAGGTTTAGGGGGCACTGTCTTCGGGGTTTCGGGTTTCAGGTTCAATGGCACTGTCTTCGGAGTTTCGGGCTTTATAGGTTTAGGGGGCACTGTCTTCGGGGTTTCGGGCTTTATAGGTTTAGGGGCACTGTCTTCAGTGTTTCGGGTGTTACGGTTTAGGGTGCACTGTCTTCAAGTTTTCGGGTTTGATAGGTTTGGCTCAAGGGCACTGTCTTCAGGGTTCCGGGTTTCAGGTTTAGGGCTAATTAGTGCTTGCTTTGGGCTCACATCTTGCTTCGATTGCGGGCTTGGGCCTGACAAGCCGATGCGGAGGAAGGGCTCAGAACTCAAGCGGCCCTACTTGAAAGGAACAGTCGCTCCGTTGCTCTTGTTGTTCATATCTTGTTAATTCGACCCCTGTCTTAGAGCGTTCGGCAACTCAATCTGCCAGATTCTGTGCCCTGCTCGCCTCGGAGTCAGGGTTTGTCAGGAAAGTTTACTTTAAGGTTCCGCACTTGCTTGCTGAACGGTGGATGGGTGTTCCTGCTTCCGTTGTCCACGGTTCGACAGGTAAGACAGAAGTGGCACACTTAAGAAGGCTGTACCTGCTTTCTGGGACATGGAGAGACAGCACTGAGCAAGGCAGAAACCTTAGCTAGTCATACACCCTTCAACCCTAAACCTGTTCTTGACTGTGGCCCGGGCCCCGTCATTACTGCAACCCCACACTTCGGCCTTACGCATACACCCTGGAAGCTATGTGGGGGTTTCCGAAAATAAGGGGACCCTAATATAGTACCCTAAATAATAGGATCCCTATTATAAGGACCCTCAAACAAGGTACCCTAATTTTCGGAAACTCCCATGTCCTGAGGCTGCTAATCAGCGTCCATCCGACAGGCTGCGGCTTGCCCTCTGCAGTGTGAGGGAAGCGATGTGTGCCTTCGAAGGGGTTTTGGGGGTAGGGCTTTTGGGTACCCATAGGCCCCATAGTAGTTCCTTTTTGGGGTTACCTTATAGGATTCTCTATATGAACCCCAAAAAGGAACTAGTTTAGGGCTTTTGGGTATAGGGTTTAGGCTCCAGGGACCTTCCCTATCAGTCGATCTCAGCACAAACACACTTCGCATGTACACCAGAAGCCGCGACAGTAAGGAACCATGTATCATATGTTCGGAATGATTGTACATTACAGTAAATAAATAAATAAATAAATAAATATATATATATATACACACACACTTACCTATGTACGATATGCACACAGGGCAACCGTGACGGTGATCAGAGTTGCTTAGCCGACCACATGAAGCGCAGTGCAGGCTGTACCCAGCAACCCCAAAACCCTAAACCTTAAACCCTAAACCCCACAACCCTAAACAAACTAAACCGTTACCAGCCAAGGGACGCTGTGTGCTGTGGCCACCGAGCTGAACAACATCTGTCAGCCCGAGGCCTTTTCAGAAGGTCTTTTAGGGTTGGGGCTTAGGGTTTAGGGGTTTTTAGGGCTCTTGGGGTGTGGATATCTGGGTTTAGGGAACAGAATTCTATAGTGCTTAGGTTTTGAGAGGGGTGACATCATGCACTCCGGGTGATAGGAAAGGCTATTGGGCTTCAAGGCTGTATGGGGCGTTGACGCATCAGCGTGCTAGGCTTCTTGTATGTTAGTTTTATTCCAACAGCTTGTGGCTCGTGGATTGTAAGGGGAGTGTGCCAAAGGCCGTTGATCAAGATTGGGTGATGCAGTTGAGACAACATCTGGGTTGTTCTCCAAATCCGGACAACGTTGGGGATCTGCCCCAAAACAGCATGATACATGTGAACAGAAGGGATGGTGGAAGGCATGGCTGTCTCCAAGGCCATGGAACCTCCGTGTTCTTCCGTGCATCATGCAAGTCTACACGCACAAAGTCTCGCCAAGAGGGTGCAGCGATCAAGGCTGGTCAAAGTTTTTGCTATGGGCTCCAGGATACTGTGGGAGGTATATTCTTGGGCTCCATCATCTCACGGGCTCCAAAGTGCCCCCTCGGACTCGTCGGACCGTAACGAGAAAGCCGGGACAGTGCAGGCGAAGGTGCGACACAACATGAAGCCGCTCAACGACGAAACACCGCAACAAAACCCACACAGTGCAAACCATAGCCCGCTTAGCTTCTCTTAAGCAGTCCTTAGGCCTGCTTCGATCTGAACCACGACTTTCAAACCCAGCAACTAAGACCCTTAAGCCCAAGAACATATACATATATAAGTATGTGCGTTTCATCACCAGCACTCAAGAACCCTGCTTCTTGCGGCTGACGCGGCCCAGACTTTTCAACCTCACCGAGTTCAAGAAACTGAAGGTGTACTGTCTTACCTTTAGTCTTCATTGTAGATCCGTTCTTTGGTTAAGCCAACAGTCTATTTAGGACCCTACAAAACCACACACAGAAACTCCAATGGAGACTGTAGTAGGGTTTAGGGTTTAGGGTTTAGGGGTTTACGGTTTAGGGCTTAGGGTTTAGGTACGGGGTCGGCCTTACCTGTCATGCAGCCGAGCCGGCTCCTTTCTGCCTTTTTCATTGCACGGCTTGATGTTGAGAGCTTAGGTTTTTTAAGATTCAGGACGCGTGACTAGGGTTAACGGGTGAAGCAGCAAGTTTCGGATGGAGGCAGGACTCGTTTCGAGGATGTGAACACTCATTATCAGGATTGCGATTCAAGAGCACCAGGCACATGCGGGCAAAGGTTGCGTTCAAGCTGGATTGTATCCTCCAGGTGTCTGTTCTCTCCCCACGAAACGAATCAACACGCTTGACGACCCAGTTGTTTGTTCGACTGTCATCTGGAAGGGGAGCTCATGGAGGTTATCAGACTGATAAACACGTGGCTAGGTGTACATTGCAAAAACCATGTGCCATTAGATACCTTGAAAGGCAAAAAGCGTGTCAGTAGTACCACTTAGTCTACGGTCACGTGTCTCTGTCCTTATCGATCGATCTCCATGTCTATCTCTATCTCTCTCCCTTTACCAGCTCCACCGTCGTCGAGTCTCCTACTAGCTAGCTACTCCTGTCAAAAATCTACATCCTGAATCTGGTATCTTACGATAGGCGCGGGGCAGAGAAGCTGCTGGATGTGATCTGGGACCTAGGACTCCACGGGGTGAAATAGGAACCACATTTCGGCGCAGGCTTCTTCCTCTATTCCTGTATCTAAACCCAAGAAGACCCTTACACCCCGAACCGTAAACCCTAAACCCAAAGGCCCTGAACCCTAAACCCCAAACCCTCGCTACCCTGAGCCCTGGCGCGGTTTCGCCTTGGCTCCACCCACAACCCAGAACAAACAAACAATAACACACACACACAACCAAGTCTACCAAAAAATCCTATCTGAACCCTTGAGACCCATAACAAACCCTAAACGGCCTAAACCCCAAGGCTGACTCAGGCCAGGGCCAGCGGTGAGCTTCGGAGCTCTCACGGGCGAGCGTCTCCACCTCAGGTCACTGCTGGCAAAATGCAGCTCAGGGCTTGTACGGCTTGTATAGGGTTTCTGTAGGGTTTTGAGGTCCATGGGATTGGGCTTGGGGCTTTTTTGTGGGTAGGTATTCTAGGAGTCTTGGAGTTTAGTGGTGGCTATGGCTTTGCCGTGCGGGCTTTCTCTTTGGCTCCAAGTTTCCACCAATCTCCTTGCCAAACCTCGAGTTAGATGCCAATAGCTAGTTGGGGCACCATAAACCAAACCCCGCCCTGACCCTCAACCCCAAATGTGAATACGCCCCCACAGCCCCGGTAGCTGCAACCATGAACCTTGCTGCCTACATCCTGAACCCTGGAGGCAACATCTCCGACGCAGTCCTCAAAGATCTGCGAGTGCACCAGATGCTCGAAAAGCACCCTGTCAACTCTTTCTAAATGCATTCGTCAAGTCTGATGCCTGCAGCTATTGTCCTAAGCACCGTGACTACATCAAAAGTATATATAATAGTATGCTAAAGGTGATGGTACGCAAATTTAGAACTTCTAAGAACATATTGAAGTCTAGGGTATGATCCTCACAGCAACCGAAGCATCGACGCAGCAACAGTACCGGTGAGGCTGAGAACTGCTGTGTCTCGGCATTGGGCCAGCTTTCTTCTGGAGAGGCCATCGCCCGAACTCAAAGTATCCTGACAGGAGGATTTCATATTTCCCAGTCAAGCTGAGAGCAGGATGTTGGGATTCAGCATTCAGCTTCTGGCTTCGCCCCCGTCCCTACCTGGAGGACTATGCACTGAGCTTGAGCACGTGAAGTCTGAAGTAAGGCTTCCAGCCATCGATCAAGAATCAGCCCAAACCCCTACAGTCAGAACATGCCCAGCGCCAGGTGCTTAAAGTTCTGAAATCCCAAAGCCCAAAGTCCATGAAAAACCCCAAGGCACTGAAAACCGTCCTCCACGAACTGGTCCACGGAGTCACGGATGCCCAACTCTTTCTGTGCCTGCCGGTGTAGAACCCTTAAGCTGCGGTTTTGGGTCTAGGGCTTAACGGCCTTAGAAAGGCTAACATCTTCAGAGCAGGGTCTTGGACTTCAACTTCGGTTACCAGAGGAAGCGAATCGGTGTTTCCGGTTGATGAATCTTTCATGCAGGCTGCAAACAAATCTCAAAGCTTGGCTTGGTCGATGTAGGCCCATGTGCCCGAAACCCTTAACCCTAAACCCTTAACCTGAAACCCTAAACCCTAAATGTAGTCTGCGGAATGCAGCTGTCCGGCGCTGGGCTGTGAGGTGCGCCTTCGGTGGGTTCGAAGCCGGGACGGATATACAAACTATGGGGCTCATCAAAGAGCGGGCCAGCTGAAATCAAATTTGCTCACCCTGAACCCTAAACCCTAAGCCCTAAACCCCTAGACCGCATGGCCATATTCAGCCGGTGAGGCGCCTTTCTGAGTGGTGGGGGAAGTGGTAGAAGAGCAAGACGAATAATACCAGCAACGAGCGCCATAATGATCCGAATCGTTGTTATCAGCACCCAGACCCAAACCACAACCATAAAACCCTCTGAGCAAACATCCCTACACCCCTCAACCCTGGACCCACCACTCACCTCCCAAGCTATCGAACCATGGGGGGGACCTCGGTCCCGGCCCCGTTCATTCCGGACGACGCCTCGGCAGCTGCTTCCCATCAGGAGTGTTCTCTCAGATCACCCTAAACCCTGAACCTTAAACCCTAAACCCAAAACCCTAAACCCTAATCTTTGGGTACTGGGGGCTTCGGGGTCTCGGGTTTGGGGTTCAGGGCTCTGCTCAGGTTTCCGAGCTGCTTCTCGGTTTTCAAGCTCCAAAGCCTTAGGCTGCTGAAAGTGGCCGTTGCATAACAATTGCCTGGCGGCAAACCAGGAAACGATGCAAAAAGAGAGAGAGAGAGAGAGAGAAACAGAGAGAGTGTAAACCAACTAGCTGAAGTACCTGGGCCCAACCCTAAACCGTAAACCTAAAACCCTAAACGCTAAACCCTGTCGACATGAATCCAGCTTCCGGCTTCGACGCTGTGTACATGCACTGCGGGCTGCTGGATTTTGCATTCTCCAACTAACATGCGGAAAAATCAGCAGCGAGTTTGCCGGTGCAGCAGCCAAGTATCAGGGTTTAAAATAGGGGCCTTAATATTAGAATAGGGTTTTGGGGCATTTCATACTATAGTTATAATAAAGAACCCCAAAACCCTATTCTAATTGATTAAGGCCCCTACATTCCGTGTTCGTTGAGAGAGGTGCAAAGCAAGAGGTCTGCCAGGTCAGTGGGGGTTTAGGGCTGTGGGTTCAGCAGGAGGATACTTAGCATCTGGAGCCCCAGCTCTAAACCCATAGGCCCTAAAGTAGTTCCTTTTGGGGGTTCATATATAGAATCGTATAAGGTAACCACAAAAAGGAACTACTATGGGGCCGATGGGTATAAACCTCAATCTGAAAGCCCAGCTCTAGCCCCAAGCCTATCCCCAAACGCCCACGAAGCCCGTCTGTTCATCATCCCGGAACTCTTACGAAACACCCTAAATCATGGAATCCTGAAGGGAGGGGGTTCTAAGGGGGGTATATAACCCAGTAATCCCCAATTCTCCCTAGGACTCCCTTATGTTCCCTGAAGCTCCCGAGGACCCTCCCCCCTTGAGCCACCCTCCTTTAAGGATCCTATAACTATACCCCGAACCCGAGCGCTGAAGCTTACACCAGCGGACACTTAACAAACCACACAGAAACCGCGTCCATGCCTTGGCAGAGTTTCCTCCCAGTTGTGCCTCCTGTGAACAAACCCAGGAGCCTTAGAAATTAGACTCGGGTTCCGTGGAAGGGTTCCTTTGAATTAAGCGCTTCTAGAAGGGAGGGGCCTTAGTAACTTAGTAACTTTGACCCTTTAAAGGGTTCTGTAATTTCGGGGGCTCAGTAGTTCGACTCGGATTGGGGTTGGGGTGTTATCGTGATGTCATAATGCGGAACCTCAAGGAACAAAGATTGCGAGTTGTTCAGGCCGCTTTTTTATATAGACAATATATTTTAAGGGTCATCTACGGGATGTAAGGCGTTGAGGGTCCAATGGACCCAAACCCCATGACACTCAACCCTACACAAATCATTCACAGCACTGCATAACAATGTGTTGGGTATGATGACAGGCGGGGGGTGACTGAGCTTGTCTGAAAAGCTATGGCTGCAAAAGGTGCAGGGTTTCGCGGTTTGATGGGCTTTAGACCGTGGGTTTTGGGGTGTGGGCCTCAGCAGACCAACGAGCGGCGGTTGTACAGCCCTGCTTCCTGCGCTCCTTGACCCTGAAAGATCTCATCCCTCGTAGCCCAAACGATTAGCCAGTCTCGCCTTATCGATGATGGTGACCATGGCACCTGCTTTTGCTGCCTCAGCCAGACATGAGGCGAGTAGTCTTCGAAATAGCGCGAGCAGTGACGCGTAGTAGTTGCCAGGCGAAACACCGCGCATCTACGAGAAGTCGTCGTCTTCGACATCATTTATACTTTCAGACGTCTTCAGCATCATCAAAGCAAAATGACAATACTTTGCCTTTAATCCCAGCTTTTTGGCAGTCTCGCGGTGTGCCAAGCACCCGACCAGCAAGCCCCAACTCTGCAGCCTTCAACGCTGGATCTCAGAGCCTCGAGCCTCAATCCTTTTTCCCCAAAGTTACTCGTCCCGAAACCGTCAGCCCGAAACCCGTCGACATGCGGGTGACGGCCTCAATTGTTGCCGTCAGGCCGGCTAAACCGCCGCCAACCACGAGGACCTGCGCTCCCACTCGAGTCCTAATCCCGAAGCCCGAAACTCCAAACACTATAGTTCGAATACCATAGGCGCAACTGATGACCTACATTCATATCCACCTGAAGGGGCCTCCAAGCAGGAGTCATGAACAGAATGGCGAACAAAATAGTCAAGATAATTTCTCTTGAAATCGCAGGAGGCTCTTCCCAAGGACCTGGTTCCAAAAAACTGCTGCTGCGAGCACCGAGACCCACTGAACCTGCCCTAAACCCTGAACCCTTAACCCCAACCCCCCGCACCCATTAGAATATGGCTTTGGGGCAGATTATACTTTCGCCATATTAAGGACCACGCAACATAGTATTGGTAATTATTTAGGTTCCTATATTAAATCCCTAAACCCTGCCTGTGTGCGGGCAGATGGGTGCTCATCGGTCTCCATGGGCACTGCCTGCACGGCAAACTCAGCATCATGCAAGCCGTCATCGTAGCCATATGCACACACTTCTATATATATAAAACTGCCTGTCTACCGATCTATCTCTCCAGCTATATAGGGAAACATATATGCACCATATATATATATATATATACACACACATACATAAATATAATACGTTGGTTATTGGTTCTTGAGTTTATGCATACATAATGCGTGCATGTCGATAAATATGGAAATGCACACATACACAGATAGACAGATAGATGGTAGGTAAGTAGAAAGATAGATCGATAGACAGATATATAGACAGATAGGTAGATAGATAAATAGATAAATCGGAAGACCGATAGTAGATGTAATAAATACTTGGCTGGATAACAGCACCACAACTGCCAACGCCTCAACCGCTAACATCGCACCATCATTATCGTCTTCATCATTGTATTCATGATCACCGACAGCATGGTCATCGTGTCATTCGCCATTATCCTCCTGATCTTGAGCATCGTTCTCCGTCACCATGACAACCTTCACAGGTATCAGCGTGATCGCCACCGTCATCGTCATCATCACGACCATAAACAAAAACAACACAGAGCTTGTCATCGCTATGGCCATCGATCTTTTCCGATCATGATCTTGTTCGCCTTAGCCAGACCCACCGTGGCCCGCCCAATGCAAGTCATACCAACAAATGTGATCGTCGTGGTCGTGATCACGTGCCGTCATCGGCAACGGCAACAATACTTGATGCTCATGACCACCATCGGATCGCTGCCACCACCGCGACTCGTCGTTGTCCTCCTCCTCCTCCTCCTCCTCCTCCTCGTCCTCCCCATCCTCCCCTGAGTCCTGCTTGAAAACTTAGGCACGCAAGTCATGCGACACTTGCCATGCTTCAGAAAACGGCATGCGATAGGTATCCGCTCAAGGGCTGAACTTCACGCCGTACAGGTTTCATGCGAGAACCAGTCTTATCTTATAGAGAGATGGACTTCAGTAATTTATAGTATCAGTCTCGTACGATTGTTTCATTAATCGACGGTCCGATTCGTCGCTGGCCACGCCTTCCCAGAGTCGTCACAAGCTGCCATGGGAGCCGCCGCGAATGCGCGGGCAAGAAACAGGGACGCGAGCAGTTTGAGCCACATCTCTGCATTGTAGTGTTTAAATAGGGTCTGGTGTCCCCTGTTCGCGACAAACTGTGTGACAGGAACATGAATAATATAGGGACCTTAATAATTAGATTAGGGTTTTGGGTATCTTATACTATAAATAAAAGAAAGGAACCCCCCCAACATAGTATAGGTAATTATTGAGGCCCCTATATTGCCACCTGTTCAATCTGCCCCCTACACGTCCCCTGCTTCAGGCTCACCATCAGCTGTCTTTTTGCTGATAAGCCTTCGAAGGATGTCTACTCAATGAGACCGAAACCGATATCCACTATAGTCACAATAACGATAATAGTACTAAGAAGAATGACTATAGCAGCAGTGATAGCAATCCAAATAATAAAAGTACTAAGAATCTTAAGGCCAGCCTGGGCCTCAAGTCATGGAGCAACGGCTCAAGGATGCTCAATGAGGGTACTACATATTCTGCTTGCAAAAGAACGAGTGTCAGCAATATCGAGTTTGTACGAGTAGTAGAGTAGTTCCGGCTCCTAAACCCTAAGCAAATCCTTTTCCCCTAAACCCTAAACCAAAGCCTTCAACCCGAAACCCCAAGTCGAGATAGGCTCGGGCGTTGTAGTTGCCCGCCCTGGCCGCGTGGAAGAGCGCCTCTCAGATGCAGAGAACTCGGTGCTGAAGTGAAATCGAATCTTCGAGCTTTCCTGGGCTTGATCAGGATAAATGCGGCTTTAGATCGCTTGAAGCTTTAGAGGCCTAAAAGGATCGATGGACCTACCTAGGGATCTATGGACCTATCTAGGAATCAGGAATCCCCGGCGCCTCCGTGGCCGGCATGGGCTTCGGAGATGCCTCGGAAGGGCCTGCAGACTTCGGGCTCAAGGGCTCAAGGGCGTTAGGGTTTAGGGGTTTAGGGTTTAGGGTTTTAGGGTTTTAGGGTTTAGGGTTTAGGGTTTAGGGTTTAGGGGTCTAGGGTTTTAGGGCTTTAGGGTTTCAGGGTTTAGGGTTTAGGGTTTAGCTTTCGGACAGCCCGTGTCTTTGAGGTTTCCAAACAGGTTTCGCTACGAAACTCTACACCCTCAACCCCTCTGATCCCTAAACCCCTTTAGGGTTGAGTCTAGGCCTTTTTCTAACGGGCTTAAACAATTGGAAGAGGGTCTTGGGGTGTATCTCATGTGTATATACATATATATATATATAAAGAGGTGCTTATATATATATATATGTGTGTAGATGACGATGTAGTTACATAGAGCTCTGGCAGCGGAGAACTCTTCTTAACTCCCCTAAACCCTGAACCCTAAACTATAAAACTTCTTTTCTGACAGGACGGAGGCGTACTGAGTATCCCTACCTCTAGGCTCGAAGTCCCGGTGGAAGCGGCCCAGGACGTTCTCAAAGTCCTTTGCCCTGCTTGTGCAGACTTCCGTGGCTTTGAGACTAAGTTTGATGGTGTGAGGTTTGAGGGCTCATGGGTTTTAGGGCTTTCGGCTATAGGTTTCAGGAATATAGGGCTTCAGGGTTCAGGGTCCAAAAGACTCTGGCAAAGAAGAGGGATCGGGAATGGGAGGGCTTTGGTGTGGAGATTTGTGGGTGTGCTGCCAGAATCTCCCCCTAAACTATGGCCCAGAGAAACTACACTTTTACGGTTCGTTATAAAGCTTTTGAAGCTTTCAAAAGTAGGGTCTTTTGGGCTGTAGGTAGATGCACGATTTCGCAGGATGATTGTGTAAGCAATCGCAACCTCTTGGTCAGTGCACCGAGTTCCAAGCCGCAAGCCCTGCTCCCTAAACACGAAAACCCTAAACCCTAAACCCTGCTCCGTAAACACCTTAAACTGGCTCAAGGCTGACAGGGGTGATCGGGTTTAGGAGTTTAGGGTTTAGGGTTGAAACTGCAGGACAGAAGAAACCGTAATTAAATACCGAACAATCACCAGCAAAGAGCGCAATATCCCGAGACCCCAAATCCCGAAGCTATGGACGCGAAACAACCCTCGATAAACATACATCACAGTCTTCAGGAAGAGCACCAGCACAACACCGTCATCCCGAAGAAGCTCTAAAATGCATCTGAAAATTTGCGAACTTGACAGATCCTGAACCCTAAACCCAACACCTCCAGAACTGGGTCCCTTCTTCGACCTCTGCCGTGGGGTTGCCTTGCTCTCCGAAGCAGAGATCTGGCGATGTTGAGGGCAGTGCGCGCGTTCGCGGGCTGGTGGTAATGTAGGGGCCTTAAAAATTAGAATAGGCTTTTGGGGCCCATTATACTATAATTATACTAACGAACCCCCAAAATAGTATAGGTAAGTATTAAGGCCGCTATATTATCGGTAGAATACAGGTGGTAAGCGCTCAATCAACAGAGGTGCTAAAGAGCGTCCATCCCTGTACTGTTCTGAGCTGGGGGATATCTGCACATGCAAAAGTTGTCGAATAACCAATGGCAAGGAAGCTACCAGCAGGGCATTTGAGCTTTTGATCCGAAACCAGCACACCAAAAACCAGCAGGACAAATGGACAATGGCCCCAGGCCCACTAACCAACACAGTGCTGGTCACAGGTAACCCGGGTTCCAGCCAAGTCCGAGAATAAACTCGACGTGAATGGTACCGTGTGGACACACGCACCCTAAAACCCTAAACCCTTTTGAGCCCTTAACCCTAACCCAACAAGTTCCTATTATATAGGGTACTAGAGCCCCTAAGGCCCTATATGGTAGGTACCTGGAGGGTTTGGGTAAAGGAACCCTACTTCAAGTTCCCTGCCCTAAACCCTAAACCCTAAACCCTTAAAGGAACCCTACTTCAAGTTCCCTGACAGAAAAAGCGCAGCACAACCGCCTCGGAGTCTGAGTCGCTAGGATCCTCGGAGGCACCTTGCGGAGGTCGTTTCTTCGCTTTTTTGTGGTTGAGGGTCGAGGTTTAGGTTCGGGGTTTAGGGTTTAGGGTTTAGGTTTGGGGTTTAGGGTCAGGGAGTGGGGCGGGGGCGAGTTAGGCTTTACTTGGTGGAATTAGCTTTTGGGGGAGGTTTAAGGTTGACAGGATCGGGCTCTCGCCGGCCTTACGCAGGCACAGCTGACAACACTTATCCCGAACCACCTAAAGTCTGGGTGCCGACGTCATACTACAGGCCTGGCTCGTCAAGCTAAAGATGCCCAGAAGGCGTTGCGAAATCGGTCCAAGCCAGCGGGTCTATGGATCTTAGTGGCAGTGGTGGTGGTGGTGGTGGTGGTGGTGGTGGTGGTGGTGGTGGTAGTGGTGGCGGTGGTGGTGGTGGTAGTGGTGGATCATGGGATGCAGTAAGCAAGGATATGAGTACCTGAAGTTGGAGTTAGAAACATTTTTTAGTTATCAATAAGTCCAACGACCCTGCAACAAGTAGTAGTAGTAGTAGTAGTAGTAGTAGTAGTAGTAGTAGTGGTAGTAGTAGTAGTAGTTAGTAGTAGTAGTAGTAGTAGTAGTAGTAGTAGTAGTAGTAGTCGTAGTCGTAGTCGTAGAGTAGTAGTAGTAGTAGTAGTAGGAGAAGTAGTAGTAGTACCCTAAGCCGGAAAGCACCGGCCTTGCTCAGTTTCCCCCCTGCCTCGGCTGCGCGACCCTGTCCGGCGGCCTCCCACAGCTCTTGCGCCTGGAGACCCGAAGCCTCAGAGAGCCTAAGTTCTGGAGCTTACAAATAAGCCTTCTTCATTAGAATAGGGTTTTGGGGTTCTAGGGTTCCTTAAAGGGTTCTATAAGGGCTACTACGTGGGTTTGGGGTTTAGGGGCCTTAATAAGTAGAATAGGGTTTTGGGGTATATTACACTACAATATCATGAGGCACCTCCACAGTAGTGTTGGTAATTATTTAGGCCGCTATATTAGGGTTTATGGCTCAGGGTTCAGGGTTTAGTGTTGTCGGGCCCTTAAAAATATTTGTGGAACGATATCTTTGTAATATCCATGAAGGACAATATACAGTTTCCCAAAGTGCCACCTGGGAGCGCCAAAGTAAGCACCTGCAGCTCCGTCCGCTCACTCGCGGAAGTATCCGAGGCCGTCGAAGCAACGGCCTGCAAATCCATCACAGAATCCAGCTCCACGGCGTCATCCAAGGTCTTGCCCTCGTGAAGGAGCCTTTGTCTGAAGCGTGGTGGCAGCCCGTGCTGCTGATGCAGTCGTTGCTTCAACGTCTTCACATCGCTAAGCTGCCCGATGGGAATGCTTGCGACCTCTTCCCCTGAAAGCTTCCCGACGCGCAGCATGCTGGCAAGAGGCGCCAAAAAAACCGGATTCAAGCCCAGGGTTGGGGAAGGCGCCGCGTGATGTCGACTTGATGTTTAGGCGGCCTGAATAACGCGACTCGGGGTTCGGTGCCTTTTATACTGGAAGTACATGCCATGTGTGGGCTTAGGGTTTGGGGCTTTGGACTTAGAATCCCTGAAGAGTAGACCCGACATTAGGTCTATGGCCTTCGTAATGTCAGGAACCGTGCCTCGATGTCAGATGTGGCTAGCTTAGGGTTTGGGGTTTAGGGTTTAGGGTTTAGGGTGAACACTGAATAGCTAGAAGAGGGCTCTGTGGCGCTCTAAGCGGGTTCTGTAGCACAGGGATGCTGATAGTTCGAGTGCTTGGATATATCATACATAATAGGCTTGTACAGCTACTATGAGGGCACTTTCACTAAGCATCCAGCCACCGATCGTATTCCGAGGAGAGCCGAAACAGCACGCGTCAACATGCCGCAACTTGACCGGCTTGCAGGATCAGGAGCGTAGTAGGCAGCTGCAGTTCACAACAACCCGTACTTATGATTATGACCACGGTCCTGCGAGCACAGGGCTACACCCAGCAGTATTCGAACACAACTTAGCACCCAGGCTCTACTAAAGGCAAAAGGATTGAAGAAGTAAACAAGTAGAGCCGCAAATGCCCCAAGCGGTGTAAGCCTACTTGAAACTCGAGTTGCAACCTATGTGTGAAGTCCCTGAACGGGTTACCGCTCTATGATTACCAAGGAGAGTTCGGTGTTGGAGGCTTTTGCACTTCAACCGTATTGTCGAAGCCTTAAGGCCTAAACCTCAACTCGAGAAGCCAAAATGACCGGATCCCTGTGATGAGCAACCTTAGCGCTACACATCATGCTGGGTCTCTCCGACCTAAACCCTAAACCTTACTTGGAGGATCATGGGACTTTTTAAGTGAAGTTATAAGTACCTTAATTGGTGTTACAGTTATAATTGGGGTTAGCACCGGTTACCTGGTGTATCTTCTAAGGCCTCGCCCTCCCCTCCATACGGTTGAAGCCTGGGTGTCCCGAGTGAGCACCCCAGGTTTAGGGTTTAGGGTTTGGGGCTTGGGATTTAGGGCTGAGGCTTTACGGTTTGGGGGTCTAGGGCAGTGAAGGGTTTGTTTAGGGTTTGGGGTTTGGGGTTTAAGGCTTAGGGTTTAGGGTTTGGGAGTTAGGGGGTGTGGGGTTTAGGGTTTACCTGTCGCCTGGAAGACCTACTTTTTTTAGGGTTCCTTATTAGGGTTTTGTGTATAGCTCCTTAAAAGGTAGGTCTTTTCGGTTACAGGTATGGTTTGGGGTTTAGGGTTTGGGGCTTAGGGTTTGGGTTTTTAGGTGCGCCAAAGCACGATACCGACACCACGGGTCGAAGAGAGATGCCTGAGCATCGGGGACAGGAAGACAGAGGACTTATATGGGGTTTCCGAAGGGTTTAGGGTTTAGGGTTTAGGGTTTATCATTAATATGGGGGTTTCCGAAAATTGGGGGTACCTTATTTTGGGCTCCTTATAATAAGGATCCTACTATTTAGGGTACTATATTAGGGTCCCCTATTTTCGGAAATTCCCATATAATGTAAGGGCCTGAGGTTTGTTTAGGGTTTAACATTTAGGGTTTAGGGTTTAGGGTTTAGGGTTCAGGATTTAGGGTTTAGGGTTTAAGTAATTACCAACACTATTCTAGGGGCTTCTTATTATAATTTTAGTATCATGGGCCCTAAAACCCTATTCTAATTATCAAGGCCCCTATATGAGAGGCTGAGGATGGGTGCACCGAGAAAGTACGGCACCCTTATGAAAAGGATCCTAAGAGGGACCTGTAAGCAATGTGCGGGTGCAGCCGTAGTGCGGGCACCAGCGGTAAACCCAGAAGTGTCAAAACCGAAACCGTAAACTTTAAGTCCTAAACCCTAAACCATAAACCCACACATATGCATGTACTTCCAGTATAAATCCTGAACCCTAAACCATAAACCCTGAACCACTCTGGACCCTGGGGGCTCAGACTTTGACAGATGGCAATTGCTGCTGCGTCCCCCCGAAGGCTCGAAAGCCCTAAACCTTGGAATCAGAATCCTACCCTAAACGTGGCCCTAAGCGGTTTAGGGTTTAGGCTTTAGCGTTTAGGTTTAGGCCCTAAGCCCTAAACCCTGAACCGCTGAACTGTAAACAAAACCGATGCCTCAAATCAAAAGCTGACGCCCAAGATGAAAAAACCCGAAAACTTGAGGAGAGAGCCGACCCAGGTCCGAAATTCAAAAGAAAAAAAGAAACGAGGCCCCAAAACCGAAACCCTAAACCCTACTTAAAGGATCATGGGACTTAGTAAGTAGGGTTATAACTAAGGTACCTATACTTATAACCCCAATTAAGGGACTTATAACCTTACTTACTAAGTCCCATGATCCTCCAGGTAGACCTCAAAACCCTAAACCCAAACAAGAAGAAAAAAAAAAAACGAAGCCCCAGAGATATGGGAGCTTCCGAAAATAGGGGACCTTAATATAGTACCCTAAATAGTCGGATCCCTATTATAAGGACCCCAAAATAAGGAACTCCCATATGAGGCCGTGCGGCGCATCCCGCAAAGTCCGCAAGCCAACCTCCTCGACAGGCATGACCTGCCCGGTCGGATCGATTTAGGGTTTAGGATTTAGGGTTTAGGGTTTTGGGTTTAGGGTTTAGGAGGGCTCTATGAAATGGACAATATATGGGTACCATTATTCTCTAAATGAGGGTCCCTTTTAGTGTCCTCTTTGTAAGGGTGCCGTATTCTATTGGGGATCTAAAAAGGGTGTTTCGAGTTCAGCTTCTCTTTCTGACAGAGGGAAGAAATGTCCTGCAATGAGCAGGGTATAGGGCTCTCGGGTATCAAGGATGTACCTATTCGGATTTGGGGTATGGGTGGTTATTTTGACGAAAACGTCAAAGGCTTTGCCGGCGTTCATAACTGGCCCCCAACCCTGACCCAATGCTTCGAAGGCTCCAATACGTTTCCGCGGGATTTCCGCTGTCTGGGGTTGCCGGTGCGAACGCGGCACGCCATGCAAAAACGCAGGTCGGGCGAGACGATGGGAGGCCCGTGGTACTCCACCGGGATCGCATCATCCGGTGAGCCGGTGGCGCGGAGCAAGCTTGTGTCCGCCGGCAGGTGGAGGTGCAAGGGCTCGTCGAGCACCGAGCGTCAGGCGCGTCAGGGCGTAGCCCGTCCTGGAGCGCACCCTCTTGAGCACTTCCTTGCCAGTGCTGGTGCCGGCCACCGCCAAACGCAACCTCAGGAGCGTGTTGGCGTAGTCCACCTCCACGTCCAGACCCCAGGTGTGGTCTGGCTCCATTCTGAGGCAGGGGGTCCCCTGCAGACCCACTTTGGAAGAATGTATGGCAATGCCTCGTGACCCCTAACCCCTATTGCGACCCCTAACCCTACTTGGAGGATCATGGGACTTAGTAAGGTAGGGTTATAAGCCCCTTAATTGCGGTTACAAGTAGATATAAGTATAGCTACCTCAATTATAACCCTACTTACTAAGTCCCATGACCCTTTAAGTAGATCCCTCTCAACCCTTGAAAGCCCCCAGACTAAACCCTCAACCCCAAGTCTTCCAACCCTAAACCCCAAATCCCTAAACCCTAAACCCTAAATCCCTAAACCCTAAACCCTAAATCCCCAAACCCCTAAAGCTCTAAACCCCTAAACTCATGAACTTTAAATCCTGCGACCCTAAACTTCACGACCTGGCCGTAGGAGGTGCAGCCAAGCCGTCAGCGAGTGAAAAAGGTGCTGGGTGTCGGGAATTTAGGGCTGCAGGGCTTAAAGCTTCAAAGCTTTAGGGTTTCAGGGTTTAGGGATAATTTCGGGATTTAGGGGTGCTAAACTTTAGGGCTGCAGGGCTTGAGGTCTGAGGGTTTTAGGGTTTCAGGGTTTAGGGTTTAGGGATTTAAGGGACTTGTCAGGGTGCGTTAGGGTTTAGGGTTTAGGGATTTAAGGGCCCTTGTCAGGGTGCGTTAGGGTTTAGGGTTTAGGGATTTTAAGGGCCCTTGTCAGGGTGCGTTAGGGTTTAGGGTTTAGGGATTTAAGGGCCCTTGTCAGGGTGGGTTAGGGTTTAGGGTTTAGGCCCGGCTTTAGGGTGTCAGGGCTTGAGGGGGGGGGGGGGCCTGCCTTGGCTTCCTCCAAGAGCTTCTCGTACCTCGGGGGGTCCCCGCGTGTGCAGTGTGTGGGGGAAGGGGTGTGCGGTTTGAAGGTGCTTCGGTTTAAGGTTTACAGTCTTTCAGGGCGTGTAGACTAACTGGTTCTACAGGAGCTTCAAAAAAAATAACAGGCTTGTTCTGGAATTCTTGTGGTGTTTCGTAGGGGTTCGGTATGGGCTTATTTTGAAAACACAGTAAGGATGCTAAAAGACGGCCCTTCGACTTAGAAAAACACCAAGTGCTGAGTTCTGCACCCTAAACCCTCCACCCTAAACCCTAAACCCTCAACCCTGATGAACCATACACCCTGAATCCTAAACCCTAAATCCAAAGTTCCTAAATCCTAAATCCTAAACCCTAAACCCTAGACCCTGATAAACCCTAAACCCGTTTAGCATCCCGCGCTTGGGAAAATGGCTCGAAAGCAAAACCCAAACCCCTGAACCCCAAACCCCGAAACCCTAAACCCCCAAACCCTAAACCCCTAAACCCCTAAACCGCTACACCCTAAA
>CAJNDV010033909.1:2062-13011 GCA_905221635.1 Symbiodinium sp. CCMP2456
CTATTGAAATTATTATGGCCCCTATATTATATCTCCGAGCATGCTGGCATGTGAGAACTTGAAAGGCTGCACGGAGTGGTTTGAAAGATCTTCAGGGTTCTGGCAGCAAGAACTTATGATAAGGTGTTTTGATATCTAGGACCTAGCTATGCATTTACATCTACCATCTATCTATCTAGGTATCTATGTATCTATCTATGTGTCTATCTGTCTCTCTGTCTATCTGTCTATCTATCTGCCTACGTAGCTATCTATCTGTCCATCTATCTATCTATCTATCTATCTATCTATCTATCTATCTTTCCTTCTATCTATCGACCGACCTATCTAGCGAGCCACAGTCCATCCATCTATCCATCCATCCATCCATCCAGTCCATTTGTGCAACTATGAGTTTGTGCATCCATCCATCCATCCATCCATCCATCCATCAATCCATCCGTCTGCGAGCTTTCTGACTTTCTGAATGTGTATATATATACACGACATGTACATAAGCATGCGCATACACCTGACATATTATAATATAATATATGACGAGATCTGACTCTAGACCTACTGCGTCAGAAATCCTTGTCATTGAAGGTCGGCGGATGTTACGAGAACCAATTATGGAGGCTTCTTGTAAGTTCGGGGTACCTTATTATCAGGATCGTCCTAGAACTCCGGTGCATATCTTCTCGGGTCCATGATTTATTGGGACCGCTTTCTCTTGAAACTCCTGCTTCCTGGAAAAAGACCGACGACTCTAGATGCTACGCAGCCTGTATGTGCGAAACTGCAGCGTAGCCGCACAAATCCAGAATCATGCGCAGACTTGAGACCAGGGTTGTTCCAAACTGGCTTACTTACCTCTGTGCAAACCTGATACAAACAACTTTTCTGTATGGGCATCTTAACTACTTAGCTAACCCAAGCCCTGATGCAAACAAACCACTTACAAGCCCCAACCACACTACATTCACCTTGCTAGACCCCAGGCCCAAAGCACAAGCCGTCAGTACTGTTGTGCCAAGGCTCCGCCCAGAGGGCGACGAGGCTGATATGCTGATGCTTCGTTACAGACTCCTTGGTCAATGGGCACACACCCAGAGCGCAGCAATGAACAAAGGACACGGGATTAGAAATCAGGGTTCGTGGCAAAGGTACAGCTCAGGAGGATTGGCATCTGCCCAAAGGAATCTTCAGGCGTTGATCGATTCATATTCTACGACCCTACACCTTACACGCAACAACCCCACACCGACTGTGGCGCGGCTGTGATTCTTCTCACCAGAACACAATGAACCGACTGTGTATTTTGCAAAATGCCATGCCTTTCAAACCCGCAACATCAATCACGCCACTCGCTGCTACCGGCGTCTTTGCCAATATTGTTGCTGCTTCCGTTGCTCAGGTTGTCCCTTGCTTTGCTGTTGGCGTTGCTGTTCCTGTCGCTGCATCTCCTGCAGCTGGGCAGCTGCGACTGGAGCTGTCACTTCGTCCGTTCCTTGCTTATGTTCTCTTGCTACGAGCATGTAGGTCAAGTAACAACCCGCCTCTCGTCAGACTGAGTTGTCCATCCCCGCTCCCTCTCTGCAACATGGTGTAGAGACTCCAGGCGTCCACGGAGGGTTCAATGTCGGGGTTTAGGGTTTAGGGTTTAGAGTTTAGGGTTTTTGCATCGTGTCTGGTATGGGATTAACAGTTTACGCGCTGTATAGAGAATTTAAAGACAGCCACGAAACACTTGCTCAACAACGTTTAATTGCGGTAAGAGGTCTATGACAAGTACCAGACCCTGAGCCGAATCTCGTACATCTTAAACCCGAAGCAAAGCCTGCACTAATTGCGGCTTCCTCGCCTGAAACACCGGTACCCAGTGAACCCAATACCCCTTAATTCAGGAATATACCTTGAATCATAATATTAAGGCCCCTATAATTTAAGGTATATTCCTTAATTAAGGGGTATTGGGCTCTCTGGGTAACTTGCCCCTGACACGCAGCATTGCAGCCGGGATGCTGCGGAGTTGTTCGCCATGCCTCGGCTAAAGATTCGCGAAAACGCCCCGGTTTAGGGTTTAGGGTTTAGGGTTTCTTGAAGATTGGCGTACAGAAGTTGATCCCCCGAAACGAGCTGGGATTCGGAGCTTCTGAAACATTCTGATAGAATGTTCGGTCCACTCCTCTCTAGTGGGTAGCAGTGGCAAGCTACTGCTTCAGCTGCGCCTGATGCAAGACGGCGAGGACGAAAACCAACGACGACGATAACCTACGAGGACGGCAACCACACGACCACTACGCCTACCAGTTAAACTAGACGTCTACCAGCCCGACCGCTACGACCATCACTACAACGGCGACGGACAACGACAGTGACTACGACCACTGTGACACGTGGGTCAAGGTTGCGAGGTCTTGCTTCCAGTGGTTGTCTTTGATAATTCTTTGATACCTTCCACATGGTAGCATCTGCGATTTCCGCGGTATTCATTGCTACTGCTGTCGAACCGATCAAGCTCAGCTTGCTTGGCATTGCTTGCTGGGAATGTCCGCATGTTGTGGGGCCGCGAGACTCTTCCTGCTCAAGTCTTAGAAAAGGGCCTGACGGCTCCGACATGTGACACGTGCCCTTGAACCCTGCAGGCTGAATTCCCCCAGCACCCCATGTGTTTCAGCCACACCTGAAGCCAAAGACATTGAACCCTACAACCTAAACCCATCAAGCCTGAGGCAGGATGCTATTTGTTGAGGCTCCCATGGAGGATGCCAAGCGGGCTGGCGTGTATCCGAGAGCGCCCGACTCAATGATATGGGCCTCTGCTCGAATGGAGTGGCACCGCGGCTTCGCAGTCGAGACACGAGTTCACTAGTTCTGTAAATTGTCTCAATCTTTACAGCTACTTTTTACTACTAACTCTGTAAATCTCTCAACGTCCACACTAAATCCCAAACGCTAAGCCGTCAAACATAGGGGGCGTCAGTGATCAGAACATGGCTTTGGGGTGTAGTCTACTATCCGTATACTAAGGAACCCCAAGGAGTAAGTATGCTTCTTTGATGATTCAAGCTTCCTTCTCAGAAATCTCCAAGCTCGATCCGAGAATTGATAAACAAGCACCTCCGGTCCCAGGAAAGACTCACCTTTGTTACAGGGTTTCGTAAGATTTTTAGAGGATTTGTAGACTTCTATAGCTTCCAAAAAGACAGTTTAGGATGTGGAATCCAGAACCCAGGGCTCCAAGCGAATAGGATTTAGGGTTTAGGGTTTAGGGTTTAGGGTTCGGGGGCACTCGAACTACAGGGTTTTATGTCTTGACTTTGGGTTTAACGCTTCGGGCTTAGATGGTACACGCACTCCAGCTTGATCCTTAGCACTCCTGGGCTTCATGGCTTAACATCCAAAACACCTTAATAATCAGGGCTGGGTTTCGGGATTTTAGAGTATCCCTGTATAGTGCAACTACAAACAAGTAGGGTTTAGGGTTTAGGGCTTTGAAACAATGTTCAAACCTCTTGCTTGGACCCTTAACCTCGAAAGTGAAAAGCCCCCCCAACCTTTCGCTGGCCTGTTACAACTTGAACTAAACCCTAAACCCTAAACCCTATTTCGCTGGCCTGTTGCAACTTGAACACAGCACCGGCGCAGTCCTAGTCCTCCATTCTCAGTCGCTGCTCTCTAGGTTTTCACAATGATTTTAGACGGCTTTCGACGGTTTACCCAAGATTCTACCGAGTTCTACACTGGGCCCTAAAACCATCCTAAACCCTGAACCCCAATCCCAAACCCCTAAACCGTCCTAAACCCTAAACCATCCTAAACCCTAAACCCTAAACCGTTATAAACCCTAAACCCCAAACCCTAAACCATCCTAAACCCTAAACCCAAAACGCAAAACCCCGGGTTTACCGCTGTGCATCAGAGGGCTTCGGGATCCGGGTTCTATGGATTTAGGCTTTAGGGTTAGGGTTTAGGGTTTAGGGTTTAGGGTTTAGGGTCCACGGATGCTTCGTGGCTTGCCTGAACAAAAGTTATAGGCTTAAAAGGGTTCAGGGCGTAGGCTTCAGGGTTTAGGCTTAAACGTTTTAGGGTTTAGGGTTCAGGGTTTAGGCTTAAAGGGTTCAGGGTTTAGGGTTAAGGCTGGCTTAAAAGGGTTCAGGGTTTAGGGTTTAAGCGGTTTAGGGTTAAGGCCCCGGCTTAAACCCCTGACTAAGCCCAAGCACCCTACCCCAAAACCCTGAACCCTAAACCCCTATGATCAGCAACAACCCGGAAGAACGCCGGCACCATGGTCACCCGAAGAGCATGATTACAGCTGGTACCCGGCAAGAAGATGTCCTCGTAGAGCCATCGAGCTGACTTTCGTGTGTAAGGGTGGAGACTCAGAGTAAAATCGCTCTACTCTACGATAATATATTGCATTATCATACTATGTTTATACATATGTATTATCTTATAGTCGTATGCTGCATTCCATTTTCACGGTTCCTTTTTGCGGGGTTTTTCCATCTGCCACCGGGTTCGGGGGAGCTGATAGTGGCTCGGGGCCTCCAGTCTCGGGTCAGAGTTTGGGGATGTAGGGTTTTGGGTTTTAGGGTTTGGGGCTTTGGGGTTTTAGGGTTTAAGGCCTGAGGGATCAGGGTTGAGGGTCTTAAGGTTTGGAGCTTCAGGATTGGGGTTGGGTTTAGGGTTTAGGGTTTAGGGTTTAGGGTTTAGGGTTTAGGGGTTAGGGGTTTAGGGTCTGGGGTGTGTCCTCACTCGGGAATTCGGGGTTTCGGGTTCTGTGTTCATGAAGAGGAGAGTGGAGTTAGAAGTCTGCTGCTGGGTTCGGGTTTAGGGTTTAGGGAGGGGTTTAGGGTTTAGGATTTAGGGTTGAAGCGTTTTTGGGGAAAGGCGTTTTGAAGATTCGAAGTGCTCCCAAATTTGAACCCCTAAACCCTAAACCCTAAACCCTAAACCCTAAACCCTAGACGTCCCAAAGTTGCAGCTAGGAGCTTAGGAGTTGTCATGGCGACTACATGTTCGGGCTGCCCCATATCCCAGAGTTTGAAACCCGGCCCATCCTCAACCCTAAAGGGTTTAGGGTTTAGGGTTTAGGGTTTAGGTTTAGGGTTTAGGGTTTAGGGTTTAGGGTTTAGGGTTTAGGGTTTACGGGGCCCCAAACCGGCTGTCGAGAGACTCTGCATGAAGTGCCTGGCTCTGTCGTCAACCGTTCCTCAGTTACCTTCCGCCGAAATCAATCAATCGTCTGAAACTGATGACCGGTGTTGCCACCATGGCTGTCATCACCATCATCGTCATCATGGACACCATGACCTAGGGCCTAAAGTGTTAGAATCGTTCGCCGGGCCTCTTCATTAACACGGTAGCCCCATAAGCCCCGCAAGAGTCCTCTCCCGGGGCAGCAGCCACTTCTGCCACAGCCTGTCGGACAGCAGCCGAAGAAGTGATTTCAATCTGGGTCTCTGAAACGAGGGTTTCGGTTTCATAATACTTGGGTTTGAGGATCTAGCTGCATAACTTCCCAAGAAGCCAGGGAAATAAAAAGGTTAAACTTTAAGATTACTACTGAATTATAAGAACCCAAAAAGTTTAAAGGTTGGCTATTGGAGAAGTAAGATAAAGAAGGGCAAACCAACACTGCTGGGTTCTACCCCTCGGATCCGAGGTTTAGGATTTCTGGTTCAGTGTAGTTCATCTCAAGATCCCCTCCCCGTTTACCCTGAACCCCAAAACCGCTTAAGCCCCGTAACTACTCATTCACTTCTAAACGACTATAAAGCCGAACCTGCCGGCCTAGATGCGGAATACCGTTTTGGGTTTCGCGATTAGGTTGAGGGGGGTTGGGGGTTCCGAGGTTTTACTTGCTCTTGGTCTATCGGCTATCGGTGGACGGCCGCAGCAGGGTTTAGGGTTGGGGGGGGGGGGGGTTGAATAAAACTTCACATTCGAACACCCCAATATAGGACCTATAGAATCGAAGTAACTACTGTAGCTCCTCGTTTGGTTAACCTTTTTTTGTTTAGGATCCTCTTATATAGAACTCATGTTGGTTAATTCAAAAGCGGAACTACAATGGCCACTGTAGGCAAGACGCTTTACCATAAACCCTAAACCCTAAACCCCTAACTCCTCAACTCCACTCCTGGTGGCAGAGGCTCTGGAAAAATGCATAGTCCTGCGAGGAGCATGGAGGGTACAGGTTGCGAGTTGCTGAAAGCAAGCCGGCTTGTATGGAAGATAAAGTCGGTACTGTTACTAGTGCTACTATTCTTGTTATTGTTACTATTATTATGATTACTAGTATGTATTTTTTACTTCTGCTTGATATTATTCTTCTTCTTAATAACTTCTGTTTAGGAAATTAAGGCGGAGGGTTTAGGGCCTCAGGGATAGTGGTCATTATGTCAATATCATATGTGGTGAACAAGGGACTGTTCCGGTTTGAGATTCAGGGGTTAGGGGTTTGGGGTTTGCGGTTTACGGGTTTAGGGGTTTATGGAACAGGAGTTGGTGCCGCGAGACTGCTTGGTTTGCGGGCAGTCCTCGCCGTAAGACCAGCGAGGCCAGAATGGTAGGCTCGTCAGCAAAGCCATGAACATCTCCTGTGGACGTCTTGAGTCCAAGCTTTCGGATTCAGGGTCGCGAAAATTGGCCTTTGTATAGAGTAGCAAGATGGAGCTTTGGTTAGACAGTGATGCAGCCCTGACCCTCCAATTATCCCAAAGCATGTAAATGTACCGTTTACAGACTGTACGTCCCAGGTTAGGCATCATTTGCATACTCGGATTCTTCGGGGAAAAGTAACAGCATCCCTTCATAGCCCAGACATGATTCTACGCTATTAACCCACCTTCAAAAACTTATCTACTTGTTATACGGACGCTTCCTTCAAGGCATCAGATCATATAGGACATTAGCATGTAGGGCCTTTATAACTACAGAAAGGTTTCAGCTTCCGACCTCTCAATCCTGCACTGCGAGCACTGACAGTTGATATTGCGTGTACAGCTGATATCTCAGTTCTAATCTTGCACGTAATGTAGGGGCCTGCATGGTTGCCAACACTATTTTGGGTGCTCCTGAGTCTGATTATAGTATAGTGGGCCAAAACCCTATTATAATTATCAAAGCCCTTTTACTTTTATTACCCTAAACCCTAAATCCTACCCTGCGGAAAGCCGACTTTTCTGCCCTGCAGCCCACATACTTAGGCCGTGCACAACCGAAGAAAACCTAAACCTTGAACCCTACCTTAAGAACCCCAAACCGACTTTTTTGTAGGTTCTTATTATAAACCCTAATATGGGATCTATAGGGACCCTACAAAAAAGTAGGTCTTTGGGTTCTTAAGGTAAACCCTAAAGACGTCCAAAGCCTCAGCCCTAAACCCTGATCCCTGGGTCCGAGATCCTCAATCCGACATCCCTCGTATAGGGCCTCACTCAAGACCCTAAGGGTCCATGTACCCAAATAGTGTATACATTGGCCTTAATGTAGTCCCTATATAGGTACTTTAGGGCCAATGTATATACTATTTAGGTACATGGACCCTTGGGGAAGATGCCTCAGGAGTTTCAAGAGGGGTCTGGAGTCTGTCGCAGTATACCTATAAGGCTAGAAAGTGCATTGGGGAATACGAATACCCTAAACCCTAAACCGCAAGAATTCCACGTGAACCCTACTCCCTACCCTCGTCCTCGTGCATACGGAGCTTGAAGCGGTGGGGCAGCCGTTGCAGCAAACTGACCTGTAACAAACTCACCCTCAGGATTTTTAGGGTTGTGGCTTTAAGGCTTATAGGGCTTAAAGTATGGTTAGAGCTTAAGGTTCAGGGCTTCGGGCTTGTAGGATTTAAGGTTTAGGGCCATAGGTTCAAGGCCTCAGGGCCTTTGGGTTTAGGGTTTAGGGTTTAGGGTTTAGGGTCTAGAATTCAGAAATCGAAAGTAGCGAACATCTCACGACCGAAACCTCCACTAAGAGTTCCAGACCCCAGGCTCAGGATCTGGAAACCCTCGGTTCACACCCTCATTCAATTAGGGGTTAGGGTTTATAGAAATTGTATAGGGTTTGGGTCCGGGGTTTTGACCGAAACGTTTTGAGCGAAAGTTTGAGCGGGTTTTGCATTTTGCATTTCAATTTTGATTTTGGGATTGGGCTGGGCCGGCTGCGCTGTTGTGGCTGGGTCGGGGCTGGGGGGTTGGGGGGCTGGGGCTGGGGCTGGGGGCTGGGCTGAGTGCTGGTGGGGGGACAGGATGCGCGGAGCGTGGGGCCTGGGCGTCGTTGGGGGGTGGCCTCTTCGCACACGTTGAATCGACATTCGAAATTACCGAAAATGCAGGTTGAAACGAATTTCACTCAATCTCTATTTATCCTGTTCTTGAGGGTTTAGGGTTTAGGGCTGAGGTCCGGATGTTCCTCGGGTTTGGGGTTTAGGTCCGGATGTTCCTCGGTTACGGCTGCTTTCCCCGGAGATCCCCCAACCCCGGAACTGCGACAAACACATTGAATCGCAAGGGGCCTGGTTTTCTGATTGAAAGTATATTCCTAAACTGATGGGCTTCCAAAACCTTACAAAACTTGTAACCCTGACAGCTACCTGAAGCAACATATACTCCTTTTTACCGCCTATTGGGCTTTCTGCTTCGCTGCTTTGGAAGCTGTGAACCCCCAGCAGGGGGCTTGGATAGGTGTAAGGGGTCCACGGGTTCAGGGTTTTGGAGTTTGGCGGGATACAAGCTGTAGGGTCTAGTAAGTGATAAAAATGCCTTCTTGTAGTCCCTATAAAGCATATAGCACTACATCCCCTCTAAACCCTAAACCCCTAAACCCCTATAGCTCTGTTTGAGTCATAAAAGGGGCGCGAATCTTGGGGTTTAGGCCATGGGAGCAGGACCCAAACCTCCGGAAGGATCCTCAAAACGTAGATCCCTTAAGGGGGTTCCTATAAAGTATCCTTTAGTAGCATAGGGTGGTTCCAGGTTTGGGGTTCTGCGTAGCCTGGGGAGGGCTTGGGAGTCTGAGGTGGCAGTCTCGGAGGATTCGATTTTCGGATTTTCGGGCTAGGGTTGAGGGCTCATGGTTTGTGGTTCAGGGGACCGGGTCGCCTTTGCAGCCCGGCCTCATAGGCCTTACAGGGTTTAGGGTTGGGTTAGGGATTTAGGATTTATGGTTTAGGGTTCAAGGTCCAGGTCTTTTGTTCTTTTAGGGTTTAGGGAGATTAGGCTTTCGGATGTTCGGGTTGGGGTGTGGGGTTTAGGGTTCAGTTGGGTCCCAGGGTCTAGGTCTAGGTTCGATTCGTTGTTTTCCGCTTCAGGGTCTTAAGAGACCCAAAGTGTGCAAGTTCTAGTATAGTATATACTTTTGGGGCCCAAATACCTACTAAGTACCTACTATAATGGTTCTTGGACCCTTTGGGAGATTGGGTTTAGGGTTTATACAGTGCCGGCTCTGTTTAAGAAAACACTGGCTAAGAAAACCAGTTCTCTGGATTTTCCAGATATATGCATTCTCACTGCCCCTCCTAACTAAGAAAATGAGTGCCCTCTGACCTGCGGACCCTATTTTCTTAACTGTGTGCTTTTCGGGGCTCTGGTTTTCTTGTTGAGGGAAATGAGGACTGATTTCTTCAAGTAGTCACCCCGAGCCCCTGCAACACGGTTGAGAAAATGAGTACTCGTTTTCTTAATCCTCTTGTTGGCTGGATTTGACCCCAGGTCCAAATCCAGCCGCAAACGCGGTTAAGAAAATGAGTACTAGTTTTCTTAATCCTCTTGTTGGTGGGCTTTGACCCCGCCCCATCCCCCAGGTCNNNNAAGAAAATGAGTACTCGTTTTCTTAACACTGTCCCCACTACAAGGAAGGCAGGTGGATTGTTGGAGGTGTTAGCTCCTGCCAAATGCTTGCTAAGAATATTAAAAGAAAATGAGTTGGCACTGGACTTCTGAGAGCCACACTCTCATGGAAGAGCAAGCTAAGAAAATGAGTGACCTCTGAGCTCACTGACTTGTTTTCTTACCCAACGCTTGCACTGTAGGGCTTAGGAGACTAGGCTGCCGGACTGTGGAGGTAAAGCAGCGCTAAACATCCAAGTGGCCCGAACTCCTTCGCTCAAGTCACCACAGACTGTGGTGATAGCCATGAGCCAACCGGCACATTTTTGGAGAAGGCGCAAAGCCACAAGGAACATAGCCCCGTGAAATATGGTTTTGGGAAGCTCTGATGGAAGCATGTCGGCACAAATTTCGGTAATGATAATCTGCTAAACCCTCAACCCTAAACCTGATACACTGGGCCAAAGGCGTCGGGGGGAAATTGTCAGGTAACCCTAAGCCCGTCAACCCCCCAAAACCCTAAACTGATGTCCTACATTAGCCCGGATGGGTGGTAAATGGTGTTCCTTGATCTTATTGTAAATTCAATCACATCCCAGAATCCCTGTTCGAAATATTCTGCCCCCAAACCCTCTACAGCCCATCTCTCCATGAAGCCCTGAAAAATCCTACAAAACCCTAGGGTGCTGCCCAGTCTCCATTTCCAACACGCTGCGCATGGCGTCCGGCAGAAGGAGATCGCCACCATCGATCTGAGTAAGGGTTAAGGGCCTAGGGCTTAGGGAAGCAGTTGAAGGCTTGAGCTCTACAGGGCTCTCAAGGTTCAGCTGTCAGGGTTTGGGGTCCGTAAACTCCAAACCCTAAATCATTCACCCTAAACCCTAAACCCTGAACACCCGCCCCTAAACCCTAAACCGCTCAGGGTTTGTCTCGAGTTCGGCGGGGGGTACGGATCTCGTCTTTCATCCCTCGGCTTCAAGTTGGACAGGAAACTCCTAAACCCTAAACCCTAAACCTTAGACCCTAAGCCCTAAACCCTAAACCCTAGACTCTAGACCCTAAGCCCTAAACCCTAAAGCCTAAACCCCAAACCCTAGATTCTAAACCTTAAACTGGAGCGAGCCGCGGGCGCCG
>CAJNDV010033911.1:0-31725 GCA_905221635.1 Symbiodinium sp. CCMP2456
TTGTAGCTTAGGGTTAGGGTTTAGGGTTTAGGGTTTAGGGTTTAGGGTTTAGGGTTTAGGGTTTAGGGTTTAGGGTTTACGGTTTACGGTTTACGGTTTAGGCTTGGTGGAAATTTCCCTAACTCCCCAGGTACCTACTATATAGGGCCCAAGGGGCTCTAGTACCCTATATAGTACATACCTGGGAGGTTAGGGCTTGTTGGAAGAATAGGACAAAGTCTCTTATCGGCGATTCTTTCTGTAGGGCCTAGTAGGGCGTTAAGTAGCGAAATCCAGCTGCACGTGTTGCACGGCTTCGGTCATTTCTGAAAGCCCAAAACTAAACTCGTGACAATCTTACAATGACGACGCGAGCTTTGAAACGATCTCGATCCAAGGTTTCTGAAAAAAGGAGAAATCTGCTTCTCTGGCAGCCCAGAAATCTCCATGTTGGTCCCTGAACGCCTAAACCGTACCCAAAGCCTCAAAATCCTCAATCAAGCCCTTAAGTCTGTCCTAAAACCCTAAACCCTAAACCCTGAAACCCTAAAAATCTATACCCTAAACCCTAAACCCTAAAAATCTAAACCATAAACCCTAAACCCTAAAACCCTAAAGCCCTAAAGCCCTAAAAACCCTGAAACCCTATAACCCCAAAACTCCTGAAACCCTAAAAACCCTAAAATCTTAAAGCCCTAAACCCCCCAAAACCCTGAAATCTTAAAGCCCTAAACCCCCAAAAACCCTGAAATCTTAAAGCCCTAAACCCCCAAAAACACCGAAAACCCTAAACATCTAAACCCTAAACCCTAAAACCCTGAAGCCCAAAGACACCCAAAAACCCTAAAACCCTCAAAAAGGGAAGGGCCTGACCAGGGCGTAGCCATCCCTCACCGGCTCCTTCGGATGTAAAAAAAGGCGCTTTTTTGGTGAAGTAGAGCACTACTAGGGTTTAGGGTTTAGGGTTTAGGGTTTGGAGCACTACCCCATATGGGAGTTTCCGAAAATGAGGGGTACCTTGTTTTGGGGTCCTTATAATAAGGATCCTTTTATTTAGGGTACTATATTAGGGTCCCCTATTTTCGGAAACTCCCATACAGAAACCCTCATAGAAATTATAGTAGGTTTAGACATCCCTTTAAGGAGCCCTTATAGAAATTATAGTATAGTTTAGGGTTGAGGGTTTTGTAGTAGCTTTAGAGATCCCGTTAAGGAGCCCGAGAAGTTAGGATTGGTTTGCTGCCTTGGTAAGTTGCCCAAACCCTGGAGCCTAAAACTGCAAACCCTTCAAAGCCTGAAGCATCGTGAGTGCTTAGGAGGAGGTTACCCTAAGGGTCCGAGGACCCGATAATCGTATACTTTCGATTTCGCTTTGCAGGAAGGGTCTTTGGGAAAAGATTGGGTAGGTGGGGCCTTCCGGCCAAAGCTCTCAAATATGTAAAATTAGGGTTTATGTAGTAGTATAATAAGACATAATATATACATATATATATATATATATATCGAATAATAAGATGCATCACCGACCTGCACACATCGCCTGCAGGTGACCGATGGAAGTAGCAGTTATAGGACCAGGGGGGCACACGGTACATTTATGGTGTTGGAGGGATCGCATGATATATGTATAATATATATATATATACATATATATATATATACATATCCATCCGTGTACATGTTCCATTTAGAATCTTGTGCATATCTGATCACATGTCATACACAGCTTGCGCAGTGTAGAGACACACTTATATAGCACTAGACACGTGAAAGGTTCATGTGCATGTGCTTCTGATGACATGGGCCTGTTACGCCACGCGGCCTACTTGGGCCAACGGCGTTTACAAGGCTCGCCCTCCCCCCGAGCTTTGCACTTTGGCTGTATGCATGCCTGCTTGGGCTGTGATTTGCATTGGCAGCATACGCTATATCATGCAATTGCTCTGCTGCGTTTTGAAGCTCAGCGGTGTGCCGTGTAGCTGGGCGGAATGGCGGAAGCTGTTGCTGAGCCTAAGGTGGGCAGGGATAATAATTTTAAGGTGTCTCAGCCCGAGCTCGTGCATTGTGTGTTGCGGTATCTGGTCCTGTGCGAAAGGCAAAGGCTAAGGCCAAGCCGGTGAGGGACGATGTGAGAACCATCCGAGAGCCCATGACGATACATGTATCGGCGCATGGCCTGCATTCAGAGCTGTGCTTCATGTATCATGTTTATAAGCGGGGCATACACATCATGATATACCGCTCGAGGCCGAAGCAGACGCCATCCACGACGCCCTACGCCCGGTCCTGCAGTCCCAGCTTTCACAGATCATGAGCGTGGCCACCCCTCTGGTGGCTTGTTCAACAAATAATCGTGGGATCCAAGCAGTGTACATGTACCATTTGCTTTGAATGTACTGTTCGATTCTCTTCAAGAATTCGAAATTAAAGGAACGGTCCTTTGTCGAATGGGCCTCCCGAGAGAAGCCTGCCGTGTCTTGTCAATGCATTGGCCCCTGATTCGGACATGCTGCTGTGGTCATGCCATGTACATGTCATATAGAGATAGCTCGAGTGGACATGGTGATCATATTCAGATGCTAGGTCTACAATGGCGACATCGAGGAAAATTATGCCCTGTTGAAGGAATATGTTCTCGAGCTAGCACCAAAGATACCGGCGCTGGGAGACTTCGAAGTGGCATTCATATTGCTCAGCGTCAATTTGAATCTCCACGGAGAAACGATATATCATCAGCGCGGCGGTAAAGGACGGTGTCGTGTAGCTTGCATGCATTGATAATGTCACAGTCGTGGGATATGTATGCCAACTTAAATACACAATAAGCACACACGCCCAGGAGTGGGGGCGGGTGGAAGCAGCACGCTTCCGGAGCATGCTGACCCACCTCACGAAGCTGTTGCGAAAGGCGGACGGTGCCAGGCTTGGGGAGGGATTTGACCGGCATGCAGAGGTTTTATTATATACCATAGCCACATTAATTAATCATTGGTGTGTACAGGGTGTGTTTTCTGCAAAGGTGCAAACTATATCATGAACTAGTACAAAGTTCTTCTATAATAGAATATAATGTAAAAAGGTGGTTAATTAACTCGGGAAAATCCATAAAGATATTCATGTACTTCGAAGGATAAAGATAGCATATAGTTTTGAATGTAGGCTAGTATTCGGAAGGGTTTATGTATAATATTATTATGATTAATATAGTACTTGGACCCTTGGGGTTGTTGCAGTAGCTAGCGGGTTTATATTCGCATGGCAGCTGTGGGACCACATTATATATATATATATATGTATGTATGTATGTATGTATTACGTCTAGGCTCATATATATGTACAGATTTCATGTGTACATGTCGCTACTCTTGCAACTGACTTTATACGATATATACATAATACTATAAGAATAATAATATATCTTCATGTGTAATATACCCATATATATGGACATCATACTATCCTATATTATACATATATATATATATATGTGTGTACACCAGCTAGCCACTAAAGACTCACACTATCAGATCATAACATGTCCGGATGCCGTGTCTAGATTGAGTCTCCGGGAAGGAATGACAAGGTCGATACCTTGAAGCGCATGTGGCGCATGAAGGTCGCGGAGTTCTTGGCCCAGGCAATTAAGTCTTAAAAGTCTGATCTGAGATGAGCATTAATATTCTTGGTATCAGCTGCTGGTGTGTGGGTTTCCGATCGTGGCTGAAGCACTTTAGTAGCATCTCTGCAATTCGATATTTTCTCTCCGCGGTTTCATCCAGGAGCTGCCCGAGCCGTCTCACGAGCACGATGCGGAGGCGGCCGACGTCGAGAACCACGCATCCTTGGAGGATGCGGACAGGCTGGCGGAGATGTTGTCTCCGAGGGGCTTTCGGCATCGTGGTGCCCGAGTTTTGGGTGCGACGCCGGAGCATGATGCTGGGGTGTTCTGGTTCCAATTGGAATTGGGTTTACAAGGATGCTGAGCTGGTCTAGGCATGTGATCAAATTAGTTCGGATTGTACACAGTGTTTTGATGTAGCCGACCTGTTTTTAATACAGAGGCTTGTATATACTCTAGTAAATAAATAAATAAATAAATATATATATATATACATGTACACATGAAGCCTGCAGCACATAGCAGAAAATACACACATCCACATGTTATTAGAAAAGTCCTATTGTTATATGCCTAGGCCTCTACGTCTGACTTACACACACAGACAGAATGTGTTATATATGTATATATGTATATATACATGTATATATATATATATGTAGTACATATAATGGACTCGTTGGGATTCCTGATTTCCTTTCTAAATAATAATTTAATAACTACGTTACGATCATGATATACCCTGCATTCAGAGCAGTGGGCTGGAAGCGGTACCCTGCGAGTGTGTCTGTGATTATAGATCGGTAATATTGAGGAAGTAAATAATATATATATATATATATAGATATAGATATAGATATAGATATAAGCTCATTGTCCATACATGTACATGTACATGGCCATGAGATGTGCACATGTCCATCTACTTTTTGGTCAGACATGTACATGTCCATACATGGTCGTGTAATCCATACCCGGCATATGCATTGTCCATGCATGCATGTACAATTCGAGGCGGCTTCTGCTGAAGGCAACGTGGAGCCCTCTGGATCCGAAGCTCCGACTGATCATGAGCCCATGCGAGCCAAGCTTCCAGCGACGTCCGACGCCGAAGAGGTCGATCCTGCAGTTGCTCCTGAGCCCGAAGGGATTGCAAACTTTGCAACAAAGGAAACTAGTCTAAATTGGAAATCGGGATCACCATCATGATCAGTGCAGCAGTGGCATGATAGGTGTCATGATAAACAGCTTGCGTTGTATTTCAGGATCGTGAACCGTTGATACGTCAGAGAGATGCCAGACCTACAGAGTGGGGCCATTCGAGTTCAAATATGTTACACCAGCGCTTTGACCACGTCACGGCTGCTCAAGATGGTGTACGAGTTTCGATACGAGAGGTGCAGCTTAAATATGAAGCATGTGGTTTAATCATGTAGCTGGGTATATGGGTGCAGTCGCCTAGCCTATTATATACGCACCTAATACTGACATGAGGCTGCCGCTGAAGTGGAGAACAACCGCATCAAGAAGCGCAAGCTTGGAAATGGAGTTCGTCGCAAGCCGGCTGCTGCGATCGATGGGGCCGAGGCTCACGCTCCCGAGGTCAAGGATGAGCCTGGTCCGAAGCGGAAGACCCGTCTCAACAAGCTGTTGAAGGGCGGATCCGGAGGGGCCACAGCTGTTTCCCCTCGTGCGAAGTCTAAGGCTGCAGCTGCCAAGAAATCCCCAGCAAAGCCCCGTGCCGTGACTCCGAAGAGAAACAAGAAACTGCAGGCGGCACTGCGTGTTTTGCAGGATCTAAGGGCTAAGAAGTTGCCCGGCCTCACCATCCCCGCCGATGATGAGATGAAGAACCAGAGCCTTGATTTCATAATCACGCTAGTGTCCCAACATGTCTCATGATTAGGGAATCGGGGTTAAACTAAATGATCAGAGTAGTGGGTATCTGAGGAGCTACACGGTGTACTTCGAGGGTGCCCGGGCTCCGGGGAAAAGCTCCATAGGAGTGATACTCTTGTCGGGCTCTTTCTACGTGAAGCAGGTTATGAGCTGGAGCCCACGTGTGGGTCATGTGGCCAGGGATCGGAAAGGAGGGGCTACGGTTCCCTGGCATGCCTTTGATGCTGGCATCGCTGCTGCGTGGCTTGGTTGCGCAGTGTCGGCACAACAGTCTGGTGACATGAGTTGTGTAGTTATCTCTACATGTCTAGACTGCTGCCTGCCATGTCTCGAAGCATTATAATGCTAAGGTGGCAGTATGCCCAGTATATGGCCGGGTGGACTCAGGATCTCGATGTGACTGGGTTTGAACTTTTATTTATTTAGTTTTATATCTATATTATAACATTATCTACAGAATGATAAGTACATTATGTTAATTAATATATATATATATATATATATATATATATATCGTTACGCCCTACACCCTTCGATTCCACTCGAGTGCAGAGCTGAGGTACCGGACAAGGAGCTGGAGCCGGGTGCCGACGCAGCCTGATCCGTCATCAGTTTCACGATGATGTGCGCCATTAAAGCATCTGCACGGGTATATGCACATGTGCTGGTGTATGTCGTTATAGTTACATAGTACTCCCAACATGATATATACATATATATGTATGTATATATATATATATATACATATATGTTACATCTTCGGAGAATAATTATTAAGCTACTTCAGCTACTTCTTATTCGAATTCCATACACGTGTGTAGTAACTGGTGTGGGTGCTTTCGGCGCTTTTGAAATTCTTCTGTAGCTCCCTGGGCATGCTGCCGCATAAAATAATAGTGGACTTCGCATCCTTTACGTGCCCTTTACCCACCTTCATGGGATCGCATGCATGCTCTTCGAGCAAGAATCCTGTGCATCCTAGATCGCTGGCTTGCACAGCTTCTGCATGTCTGTACAGGGCAAGGCAACATGATGTGAAGCTACACTTGCACAGGAAATCCGTGGAGTGCACTGCTGCATCGGTGTGATGAGATTCACTTGCATCTACGATATACAGCTGGTGTAGATTATAAATTATAAATACATTCCACTTCCCCCAGGATCGACTGCAGCGGAGCAGCCATCGCCCGGGACATCGTCCAATGGTTCGCGAACTCGTCGAGGTGCTTCCACCCTTAGTGTGTTGGCCAGCTTCGTGCAATCTAGCTAGTGCATTCGACAGGATATGTTGTTGCATTGCATGTTTCTGGTTTGGTTTGGAAGCTTGTGGGGCAGGATCTTGCCGTTGCGAGTGTCAGATGTTGTCTGTGAGATCTCATGATCATATACACAGCCACTACCAACTGCAGCAGTCTTGATGGATCAGGGGCCTGCCGACCCAGGTGCCTACAGTATAACAAGATTTGCTTGCACATACATGTCAATTCTTTCTCCAGCTAGATCTGAGGGTGCCAATGTGAACACTAGCATAGCAACGGAGCCAGACATGCTCAGCTCAGCTTAGACGTGCCACTGTTTCCAAGTGCAGGGTCGCAATGAGGCTCTCGGAGTTGCGAGCTCGCAGGAGCTTGAAGGTTTCGAAGCTGCAAGCCGCAGCAATGCTGTGTCTTGGTGTTCCGCCCATTGTGTGCCTAGCTCGCACCTACTGAATTGTTCAAAACTTCGTAATGAGATGTGAATTGTGTAGCTGCTGATGGTATCCCTTCTGCGCTGATTCATGTAAGGATTCATCTCGTGGATTACATGACCGAGTACTTGGACCGAAGCAACATCAAGAAGCACAGGGAGACCCCGTCATCATTATGTGTGTCTCTGTCTGTGTGCGTACATGTGATCCAATCAGACATGGCGGGTTCAGGGCATGGCGTCATGATGTTGATGGTGTGAAACGAGTTCGGCAAGTGCATGAATACATGTAGCCCGGCTCGTGTTGCTCCAAGGATCTAGATGCTGTGGAGATGTTCTGTGGGGTTGCCTCCATAACCAGAGCCTTCCGAAAAAATGGTGGCAAGGCGTAACATGTCTGCATAGTTTGTGTGTGGTTATATATATAGATATAGGCTCGCATCAAACCAATCCAACCAAGGCAAGGCTACGACCGTGGCCGGGATGCTGTGCTGGAGGACCTCGGCAACAACCAAGGCTTCTTTCGGGCCATGTCTTTGGTTCTACGGTTGAAAGCTGGGGGCCTGCTTTTTGCAGGGCTTCCATGCAACAGCTTTGCTTTTATGTCAGCGGGGAGCCACCAACGAACCCCCGACAACCCGATGGGCGCCAACCACCCGTTCGTGATCACCGGAAACCTCCTGGCGTCCAGAAGCTGCCTTCTGTTTCTAGTGGCATTGATCAGGTCGACATGTTGGGCATTGGAAAACCCCGCCCGTTCCCGTGTCCCACTGTTCCCTTATATGGAGAAGATGATGAGCCTACCATTGTTTCGGCATGCTTCCGTTTTCTGGTGGTGTCCTCAATTGTTTCTGAGCAGTCGTGGTCATTCCGAAACACACAAAGCCACCCTAGGCATCATCAACTGCTGAGGTGGATGGGTACTTATGGTCACACTACTCCAAAGCCGGAGCTTGGCCTTGGCAATGTGTTGCCCAGCAGCAGCAAAGAGACAAAGAGAGAGACAGAGAGAGAGAGAGAGAGAGAGAGAGAGCGAGAGAGAGAGAGGGGGAGAGGGAGAGTGCGAGAGGGAGCGGAAGAGGGCCAGGGACAAGGAGAGGGAGCGCACAAGGAAGAAGGGGGATACGAGAGAGAGATGGAGATATCTGAGTGTGTTTGGCATGTGTGTGTGCGTGTGTTGACCACGACTCGTTATAGATTATAGTAATTATAGTTTGAGCTACTTTTATGTATGTGTGTGTACCCCGCTATATGTATGCATGTGTGTTAATATTCGTTATATATCAGTCTGTGTGTAAATACAATGCATGAGCTTGTGCGTCCAATTATATACAGTCAAATAAATGATCACGTATGTAGTCCTGCTGTAGTCCTGGTTCAGTCTCGTACACAGCTGCAGCATCTGCACTCTTCATACACACACAGAGACACGGATAGACACACACACACACATGCATGTCTGTGTGTACAAACAGGATAAGATAAAGACATCCATGAATTATATCCTGAGGCTTAGTGGTCAGAGCATGGTTTAGATACTTTCGGACCAACTCTTGCAAACATCTGCGCATGTAAACTTTGAAGTACATGCATACATATGTATGCACGATATTGTGCATGCATGTGTCATGACCAGGTAATCCCATTCAGCCCAGTGTGATTCATGATGTACAAAAAATCAAAGTGCAGCCACGGTCTAATCCCGAACCATGCCAAGTATGTGTGTAATTAGAATTAGGCAACAATTGCATTTAATCTGCCCATTATAATTCACAAGTTGCGACTCCTTTGTCATGCTCGGTACTTTATACTACCCTATATAAACCCTAAACCACCAGAAACCAAGTAGTGCTAGGTGCAGTCTCCCTCCCTATCCAAGGCCATGGCTGCAGCAGCTGTACCAAAAGCTGACTCCTGCAACCAAAGAGCTCATCAAGAAGAGGAAGTTGCTTACTGGCCACGAGATGGTGAAGGTTACTATGGTCGAGGGGGTCCGCAAAGTGTAGTGTCCTCAATACAGTGTATGCGATGTTCGTCTCATGTTGTGCCCTGTACTGCCTGTGCAATGGCACTGTTCAAGTAAATAGGATGATTATGACAAGGTCGGGTGGCAAGGACATGACAGCCTCCAGCGCCTACCCTCCCGACTTCGGAAAGCGGGTGTATGCCCTTCACACGCAGTGGGTGGTGGGGGCCTAATACCAAGTGATGCAGCATCCGATCATTATAAGTAGGTCTGATTACACATAATAACACTTCAGGCGACCGACCCGGAAATGCCCGACCTCTCCAAACTTCTGCAGTTCGGGTACCAGGATCGAGTGTTGCAGTACTTATCCAGTGTAGCACTGTACCTGCCGCCACTAGACACTCATAGGTTTAGGCAGCGACGTATCCCTAATAGACCGTTGCAGGATCCTGGCGGGGACTGGAGCCAAGCCGACCTCAAATCCATCAAGACGTTTTTGGAGGAGGCCGTTGCCGAGGGAGACTTCCACCCCAATGGTGACCTCCCTTTTGAGTTGAGTGGGAGTCAAGCGATCTTCGAAGCTTTTTGCACTTTGCATTGCATACCATTTGGGCATCCCGAGGCCAAGGCAACAGGGGGTAAATATCACAGTTTCGGTGGGGCTTAATGATGCCAGGTTGCGGTGGTGTTTGTTTCGCAGTGAAATCATGATCTTAAGATCGATAGTGAAATAACTTTGTTGCATATATATCTAGATCTTAATGCCACCAATCAGTTGAGTCCTGAGCTTGGCCGGGATGCAAGCGGTGCAAGGAAAGCCTCAGAGCGCCCAGCTTCAGCAGCAATTTTAGCATTGTAACTATTGTTTACGATAGTACATATGTGTTGAGGTACTTTCCCGAACAGTTGGCTACATAGCCGTTTCAAGTCTATTCCAGTGTCCCTTGTCCTTTAGCAGCCGGAATAATATAGGTTGTCGTAGTAGCCGGGAGAATTGAATTTCGAATACATTTTCTGAATATTAATATGGTTTCAGGTACTGGGAAGATATAATTTAGCATTGTTCGAAGCTGCCTGTAGCAGGATGTAGCTCATGCTGACTGGGATTCCCAGGCCTTTGGAGATCTCGGTTCCTAAGTGTGTTAAATGTAAAACCCTAGAAGATCATATTATTATAAGCTATATATACACCCCGTGGGAGCCCTGGACCCGACACTATAGCTACTTATATTCTGATACCGAGGGACAGCTCAGATTATGTCCAAGAGTGCTGGTCGAGCCTGCCACCCCGATGCAGTGATCAGTCGCTACTTCGGTCCAGCTTGTTCTGATTTTGCAGCAGCTGAACCGTGGGGACGTGTCGGGACCCACAGTACGTGTAAGCTTTGCTTTCCAGACAATAAAATATCTCGCTATGAACCTCAGAACCAAGCCAGCATCCCCAAAGCTTTAGGCTTGTACTGGCTTGCCCAAACGCATGTAGCTCCAACAATGATTAGATTAGATGATCAGTGCAATATTATTATGGGAGCCGTGGAGGTTTCTAGAAAGCCATATCCAATAGGAGACGGGGTGTACAGACGGTTATTATAATAACAAGGAGTTCACATACTGTAGCATAGGGTCTTGAAATGAATAACCTATGCAGGATTTTTTTGTAGCATCAACAGTAGACAAGGGGAGGTTCACGGTTGAGGGTTCAGCGATTTCCTTGGTGGGGCCAGTCGCTATAATATAATGCTTCGGCTTTTAGGAGTTGGGGTTGTCTTTGCGACGTCGGCTTATAGTTTAGGGTTGTGGGTGTTGGGCTTCTACACTATGCTAAACACATTAAATATTGAAAACCTGAGGAAGGACAAGCAGTACGCTAGTACTAGGAATTCGAATAGAATTAAGGCTTCAGAGTATTTTGATATATTGTTTTGAAGGGCCAAGAGGCACTCCTGGGCTTGACTGAACTAGCTGAGGGGTTGATATGAGACTGTGGTCGGAGGTTCCCTTGCCCATGTAGCCTTGAACCTCATGATGGATCAGATCAATGCATCGCACTGATCATGAAATGGCAGGGGTTTAGGGCTTATGGCTTCTAGGGATTAGGATCTAATATAATTATATACAGCAGCTAAAAAGAACAGGTAACACATGCTGACTATATCCAAACAAGAACATTGAACATCGAGCACCTGCAACCATAAGTAAACCAGAAGGGTTCCTCCAATTACGGGTTCGCCTCAGCCCCAAATTGCTGAATGCCCAGACACCAGAAGGGCTGGGCCCGACACGTGCTGGGTCCATCCGTCTCGGCCTTGGAGAAAGCTCTGTTCGAACTGAATAAGGTTTGCTATTTGTAACACGTATTGCTTCGGGCACAGTGTTTCATTTTGTAACGGTAATTATAAATAGAATGAAGCACTGCATACATAGTCATGCCAAGCTAAACTGGCCTGCAACTTGCTCTTTCAATGGTAAGCTAATTATGATAATGCACTTCGAGAGGGCACGGCTTAAAAGTGGGCGCGAGTCTGGGCACTGTGTTGAATATGGACATGTACATAGGTGTAGTCTTCAGCTTGGTTGGGTCTTCGAACATACCGGCCATGAATTGGGCTGATGCAAGCAGACATCTGGATGTCTGGATAAGCATTTTACCCACTAGCTACAGCAGCAGTGTTTGGCAAAGTGTACGTTATTATACTGCTGAAGAGTCTCAGTAACTAATTACTGTAAGGTGAACTCCTCTGCCTATTTGAAGGTATGGGTGCTTAGGCCACAACGAGTGTCCTTGGTGTGGTGCAGCAGTGTCGATCGGCTCCCCGAGTAGCATGTAGTCCGTACCTATATATGTAAATGTATGTAGGGATATGGGCACTTGGAGATATGTGTATATAGCTTCAAATGTTTTTCTTCTAGTGGAGGCATATATATATATATATACACACATTTGTAATACATGTGTAGGGAGTGCACGTGTATTAAATTAATGTACACTCTGTATATGCATCATGATGAACCCAGGGAGGGATGGGACACCTCTGACCATTGTAACATGCTATGCATGTACACACACACATACATATCTCTATATATATATATATGTATTATATATATATATATATGTATACATATATAGATATATGTATGTATGCAAAAGTGTATGCATATGTATGTATATATGTAGTTATGTATGTATGTGCGTTATATGCATGAAAGTGTGCATGTATGCACATATACATGCAGGCAGCATGTACATACATACATACATATATATATATATACACATAGATATATATATATATGTACATATATATATATATATACATATACATATACATATGTACATATGTCTGAGAAGTATATATGCACGCACGTAGATGATCAGAAGTGCGAGCCCTTACACATAGACGTGTCTGTGTAGCCCAGCATGCTGTTGCAACTGAACTGATCCTCTCGCATGAGATTATAGATGCACACACACATATATATATATATATATATATATCACTATACGCTATACACATATGCAGAGTCCATCCTTAATTATAAGGTTCTAGGACCCTGATCTGGGGCCAAGGATTGTGGAATGCATATGATGTAATTAATGCTTGAGCTGGGGCTATGGATCCTGGAATCCAAGCTAGCTAATTCTCAAGATGTCACGTGCCCACTTCGTCTGTGCAACCCCAAGAAGTGTTTAATTCGATATCCCTGCCAATTCACCTTCAGGCTGTTGCTGCTGGTGCTTGAGGCACACTCTCTTGAACCTATCGCCCACAACCAAATCTCAGACTCCAATATAAATCATGCTAACCTGTAAAGATGTCTACCTAATTATAAACAAATGGCCCGATAACCCTTCTAGATGAGGATTCCAATGTGCAGTTAAAGTAGATGTCATTGTCCCAGAGCCGAGTACCGAATTATTGGACCCTTGATCCCGTCTTGTGGCTAGTATGTAGCTTCAAATCAGCAGAAATTTATGATAATATTGTACCTACTTCATAAGGGTCCATACCTTCGGAATGCATCATATACTTTTCAGCATACTGACCTACAGTTACTATCAGTAAGGACCCTTGTACTGTCCTCGTGCAGATCTCGGGCTTTGAATACAGTCTACTGGCATACATATATATATATATACACATATATATATATATATGTAAACGTATATACTTCTAGAACTCTATATATTCCTGTGTTATAAGACTCGCCACATGGACTTAGCTCGTGATCAGCTATAGTGATTATGATAATAGTTCTAGCTCGAGAAGTGACCTCATTGGCAGCACCTTTGGCAGCACTTCCAGTTCCGAAGCAGGGCAACGGAAGCCTCGATGTCGCCAAGAGTGAAAGATTCGGTTCTGGAGGCAATAATATATCGGGCTTAGATGCATGAGGCAGCTTTCCCAAGTGACTACAGGGCTGTGTCAATCGGCTACTACAGCACTAGTCATAGGAAAGTGAATAGTGCACTGGGCCACGGCTTTCCTGCTATTGGAGCACTTTACACTCTGCTCATCAGTGCAACATCATGACTCAGAAGTAGGCAAGCCACCATCTCGTCATCAGGCCGCAGTCACACACAGACCGTCTTCGAATTGCCATGGGTGCCAGAATTGAATATAGAAGTCCGTGTTGAGCCTATAATACATGACTATCCGATCCCTGTGCCTTCCCTACTAATTATAAATAGGGCCCAATGGTTTCAACATCCTAGAATGCTTGCTTATTATCCTATACTAAGCAGTAGATCACTACGTAAATACCATCAAGCACCTGGACCCTTTGGACTAAGACAACTTTAGAGGGCCTTGGTTGTGTCCAGAGTTTATTATATGCTGCGGCTAGGTGTGGATCATGCTAGCCTTGAAGAACAACTGAAGTTGATTGCGTAGCCTCGCCAAACCTCCTGCGTGAACCGGCCGGGCAAGGATTTTGGCCCTACAGGCAGCGTTGACTTGCGTAGAGGCAGTGATGTGAAAACACCGTGAAATGCCGTGAAAACCGTCCCAATGACCCCAAATACAGAAAACCAGGCGTGAAACCACCGTGAAACCATGTGAAACCGATTCTCCTGTATAATATAGCCTCTCTCCGCTCCTGGGCCACTTGTTTCTCCTATTTGGGGCCTCTTGGCTTTGTGTGAGTTCACGTAGAGCAGTCTACAGCCATGCCCCGCAGTGATCAGAGACCCGCCCCGTACGGTGAGAAGCCTGCACCGGCGAAGAAGAGCAAAGCCAGCAGTGCTGCACCTGGCCGGCAACCGTATATAATCCCTCCTGCATAATCTAAATTATAATATAAGAACGATACGGTTTCTTCGACCCACATGCGGGCTGCCCAGGCAGACAAGTTCGACATGGAAGAGGAGATGCGGCAGGCTCTGAAGCGGTGCAACAGCAAGAAGTCATTGGGAGGTCAAAGCATCTAGGTTGCAAATCCTCCTTGATTATTGATCTCACATGCGGCTGGAAGGTTGCTTGTCATCATCGTTTTTCTAGACGGTATCAGAAGAATGTAGTCTGCAACAGATGCATTGAATTCAGGTGATGGGAACACTTCGACTACTGCCAGTGCTGGGGCGGCTTCCGTGACTTCCAGCAAGAAGCTTCCCAAAGCGAGTGCTAAGCAGCCGGCCGAAAAGCCAATGGCAGGATCCGGAGGGCAGCCTCGACAGGTTTCAAGGACCACGACTCCTCCTCCTAAGCGTGCGACAGCCTCTCCTGCTGCAAATCCCAAGAAGAACTTGTCAGCAGACTTTGCAAAAGCTGCCGTCATGTCTTCCCCTGCAATCAAGAGCCCGTACCACAAGAAGGCTAGGTGTGGTGAGGATTTGGAGCCTTGGCTAAGCATATATATCTATATATTATATAATACCTACCTAGCCTATATAGCAGCAATCCCAAGCTTGAGACTCCTAGCTAGGCCTTATTATATTAGTTGATACATGTAGTTATATATATATATATATAGATATCTATATATATATATATATGACATAAACCCTAGCTTTGCTTTAACACCTGGGTAATCCTGGTTTCCCAGGAACCGGCCACGGAGAACAGCGACCTCGCCCAGAATCTTCGAGAGCCCGTTGGCCCGCAACTGCCCACCGGGACGAAGCGGCACTTGTTTCATCATGATGCCCCTGAGATGAAGCCCCCAGTTGCTGAACTGCCAGCAGAAGCAAGCCAGATCGAAACCCAGAAGGATACCCAGCAGTGCCCTGCCGATTCCCTTGAAACGACTGAGCATGCCCTGAAGAAGACATCCCCAAAGTCGGGGCCCTTGCCAGTGGCATCTGCAAAGGATGCCCAGCAGCCTGGCGATTCCCGTCAAAGCACGACGGATCCCCTCAACAAGAAGTCTCCACAGGGCCCAGGTGGTTCCGCACACAAGGCAATGTCAGGACAGAAGCATCCGCCGCCTACCGATTCCCATGAAAAGACTCCGGATCCCCCCAGCAAGAAGTCTCCACAAAACTCAGGTGGTTCCAAAGCAGCAGCAAAGGCAATCTCATCAGGACGTAAGAGTCACCAGCAGCTTGTCGATTCCCGTGTAGAGACTACGGATCCCCTCGAGCTCAGCAAGAAGTCTCCACAGGGCCCAGGTGGTTCCACAGCAGAGGCAATCTCAGGACAGAAGCAGCCTGACGATTCCCGTGAAAAGACTACGGATCCCCTCAGCAAGAAGTCTCCACAGGGCCCAGGTGGTCATGCAGCAAAGGTCTCAGAACAGAAGGCCGGTCCCCAGTAGCCTGACGATTAAAAGACCCCCAATCACTGAAGCTCCCGTTTGCCTGTCTGCAGGCTGGTCCCACGTTGGTGCCTGGCGATGGACACAAGTCCCAGATGGATGCGCAGTCTATGTCGGCAGGTCGCGATTCGGTTGCAATTAATAATTATTATGTATTAATTATATCATGTACGATTGTAGTCTTTCAACGATGTACAGATCATCTACATATACGTTTCGAGAAGCCTTCTGACTTCAAGAACTGATCCATGAAATGTGTCTAGAGTTCGACTCATTCGGTGTCAGTATAAAGTAATTGAAGTCTGATCATTACAGAAACTAGCCTTGCAAGTTGCATTGCATGTATAATTAACCATCCTTGTGTATATAAATAATCTGCTACATGCGAGTCATTAATTATTAATATCCTAGTCAGACTAAGTCTAAGCTTAATTCTAATAATAGTATAATAAGATGTGTATCTCGACCTCGGGTTGTGCTGCACCGGTCCGCAGACCACTTTTATCATTATTACACATACAAGAAATAATATATAATACTAATAATTATTAGAATAATAATAATAATAGTAATAAAACTATAATATATATTTATAATATATGCACATTCTAATATAAATATTTGATATGCTATGTTTATTTGGTGCTGTGTTTGCACACCTATTGATCGCCTAATAATGGGTCGAAGTACCTTATACTAATAATATAATATACTATGCTGAATACATACCCACAAAATAGCACTATCCGTAACCCCTATAATGATCTTTTGGACCCTTCGAATTCGGGTCATGCCAGGCTACAACTTAATTATAACATATACACACAGACATACCCACACTCGCACATCTCCCGAGAGATCTTGCCCTCTTTCTCGAGCATGTATACATGGGGAAAATATTTACTTAGGTGATTAACATGTGTCACGACGATAATTATCGTCATGACACATGTTAATCACCTAAGTATAATTCTAGGCATGCATGATTATCACGTGTGGCTACAACTACGTATACGGTTCCTAGCAGCCCGCATAGTAAATTAAATATGTCCGAATTCACGATCCAAGGTAAACCGGTGCATGTGGATTCACAAACAACAATTCCTATGCACCGTGGCGACTCCTTGATCTCCGAGTATCAGGCAGTGGAGAAGAACATGATTGCAAAGGACCCTGTGCTGGACCTAGCGCATACACTCCAGGAGCGTGGCGATCTTCAGCTCCCCGAGCTGCTGGTGCCGGAGGATACCTGTCTGGAGTTGATGCGAAGCCCTGGTCGTTTGTGCCCGTGGGTCCATCGTTCTCACACAGATCAGATCGAAGTCAAGATGTGGGAGGTCTTGAAATGGGTTCGGGTGGTTGCTTGCCGACCTCCGAACGACTTCGAAAACGAGGACCCGATTCATGGTCCGTCTGCCCGCCGATTGCATGAGATCTGTCTTGTCATGCTTGAGAAGGAAAAAACGTACCAGGATGCCAAAGGCAAGTACGACAAGTACGAAAACATAATCATGGCTCTCGGAGACAGACGGCGCCACCAAGAGAAGGCCAAGGAACTCGGTGATGCTACGTTGAAACTTCGACTCGGTCAAATCGACCGCTGGGAAGTGCAGAAGCTACAAGAGAAGGAGATTGACCATGTCGCTGCAGCAAACCAGCTGCAGAATGAGATCAGGACTTTCAGTGAACACTTGTTGCTCCTCTTGAATGCTGTCGAGAACGAGTACCAGGCAACTAATGAATGTAGCCAGAATGAACTCAATGAGTTGGCGGACATCGACGAGGCAGCTCTTTGCGAGGAGCTGGACGGACTCATGACAGCAGAGGCCAAGCCTCTGTCTGAGCTCCACGAAGCTGCCGCCGACGCAGCACCTCTGCTGCAGTAACACTGCATTCGAAGCTCTGACATGTGTATATGAATTTATCCATGCAGCTAGCCCGTTACAACCTTATATGAATCCGAGTATATATATATATATATTATATGTATATATATATAGCCATTATAATAATTATAAGGGTGAGAACCAGCACGAAAAAGTATACCCAAACGTGCATGACCATGATGCTACTCGAAGCCCGATGATGATGTCAACGTTTCAACCCGGAATGTATCACATTATCACAGCTACGTATACTCACATGTATATATATTGGAAGATTCGGACGGAAGTTGGTCGCATCTATGCATACATGTACACTTAATTAATGGTAAGCCCGGACATACCCAGAACATCCGATATCATGCAAAGACGGCTTTATAGTCTAGTCTTAAACACCCGGCCCTATTTATAAGAATTCGAAGTGGTCATCATGATAGCAATACCACGATTCCTTCGAGCACCTCATGAACACTCCCACAGCTCCGCAGGATTTCGAAGCGACAGGTGAGTCATAAGACCGCTTCGTCTTTAAATGTTTCAATTGCCGGTGTTTGTATACTAGCATGAATTCAGCAATAGCTTGTCTATTACATATAGTGACTGGAGCCGTTTCTTGAACATTTCCTAGTTAATATATGACTTACCGAATTAGATAATTTGGCCTATATATGCTTACTATAGCTCACTATCTCCCTCGCACTTGTACACTACAAATCGGATGGTGTCTGAAGCAATTACAATATATGTGGGTCGGCACTGCCTGGATTTCCCCTGCTATGTACCTTTTGACATTGCCCATAGCAAGTCCTACTTCAGGCTTTATAATTAGTTGAATAGCTCGCAAATATACAGCCCTACCTGTATCCCACAACAAAAAAATGATTAGATATATTTTCTTAAATTAACATACCCCCCCCCCTCCAAAATGCTAGTGAACTATTGAAGCCCTTTATGGTTGTCGTTCGATCTCTTCTAAGATAATTTAATATTAAATCATAATATATATATATATAATAGTATCTTCATATAGCTCATCTACCTTTTTTAAATAGGGTCTACGCCTGAAGTCCATGAGCCTAGCTAGTATCCAAGCCGAACCCAAAGTATACCGGTACATATATCCGAACTGCTAGATGGAAATCCTGAACCAGTCCGTCGAAGATGAGCTGTCGCTGCTGGCTGAGGTACCGGGCAATCCGACTGCATCCTCTGCCTCTTTGCAGCAAGCTGGTATGAGGGCTACAATGGCTCGACTGGATACTTCGGAGATTGAGGCCTCGGGGGTAACTGCACATGTCATCGACTCATGTCATCGACTATTATATTATTTGTGTCACCACCCTAGAATGCGCAGGCTATGGAAAAGTCCAAGCCGGATGGAGCCGTGCCTGTCGCCCCAGATCTGGCCCCGAAGACGGAGCCTCCAGAGACCCCGGCCCAGAGAGTGAATGCGCATGTGGACGATGCGGAGGCTAAGAGGCTAGCCCACAATGCCCGTGTGCGCTTTGATCGAACATTGAAGAGTAGCTTGTCAGAAACCATGGGCTACATGTAGACTAAATTAGGTGTGTCCTGGTTCGACTCAGCCCTGCAGAAGCCGAGGCTCTGACTGCCCGAAGATCGTCCTGGAAAAGTACCGCGAAATCCAGGACCAACCCCGATCCAGTGCCGTGCATAATTGATCCAAGTCTTGCCCAAATATGTACATTATAATATTCATGGATGACTTGGTGCGGGTCTTGGGATCATAGTGCTGATAAGTTGGTGCACCCAGTAAATAAGGCAGACTCAAAGTACTTGCTGGATGGTTTGAAGAGTGGATGCGTGCCGACCAAGACTGGACGCAGACATCCCTCGTGCTGGAGGCACAGCGGATTTCGACAGAGCAGAACAAAGCCAAGGAATGCATGAAGCCGTTTAAGCACCTACGCGAGCAATATGGCAAGAAAGCAGCAGAGTCCATGCGGCAGCGGAAATACGAAGCCGAGAAATGCCGCGACCCACGAAAAGACCCTAAACCTTTCCACATGTCCCATCCGGACATCGATGACCCCGAGCCCTGGACTTCATTGCTGATTTCCCAAAATTGTTTAAACAGTAGTTATATATTCATTATAAATAAGACCCTAAACCCTTACAAATAACAAGCCCTAAACCTTAACCCCTAGATAACTATTGTACAATTGCAACCTTTCCTAGCAACAGCCACACTGAGGACTGGGAGCTGTTCCGGGTCTTCGACTCGTTGGAGTTCGAGCTGCAGGACACCAACCGAACAGAGGTGGGTTTCAAGTCGGAGGTTTCGATCTCCGGTGAAGTCGGAGCACAGCTTATGCACCTAGCCCTACAACATTATAATGACATGGTTTGGAATCGATACATATATGTAGGCAGTCGGGGGTAGGATAGTGGTTTTATGGCTATATATTATAACATGCATGTTAGTTTGGAGATTTTTTTTGTAATGCTTAATGGGTATGAGGCTCCGAACCTGATCATGATAGACTATAAGATGACACTGCATTATTATTAATTACATCTCCTAGCCTTTTTTCGGAAACCTAAATAACACTAACCCTTTAATATTATAATGGCTTCTCTACCCATGTTAAGTCCTGGGGGCGAGTGGCTTGTACAATGTATATACAATAGTACTATTATTCATAATACGATTATAATAACTTATAGCTCTATGTAGAATTATATATGTATATGTTATTCTTAGTATTATAAGACTATGCTACATATATAGGTCCCGAAGCAAAACCCTAGAAGTCGTGCTTATTTGTGGGCTCTGTGCATATAGCTACAATTATAACATCAATCTTCAAACCGAAGCCCTAAACCCTACAGCCAGTCTTATAGGCTAGATATATATTATTACAATTATAAACAACAGTCAACCTAGCAAGCCCAGGCCAATGCTGCTACCGTCGGCTACAGGACCCGCGGGTTCGAGTGGGGGAGGTGCGGATCTCCTGCAGCGCTGGAGCTCTGCCGATTCCATCGCTGGTGGTTCTGGCCTCGGTGGCGAAAGAACGCAGGATGATGACAAAAAAAACAACCGAAACACAACCCCTGCATGAACGCGAAGAAGATCAACGCGAAAATCCAAACCCTCGCAGCCAAGCTGACCGAGATCATGGTTTGGCGAAGCAAGGTGGACGAAGCAGCCCTACGTCAGGATGCAAACGGTGCACCGGAGGTGTTACTTGACAGCTAATTATTCTGAATTGCACACAAAGCCCGTGCAGAGACTCTTCGGTAATTATAATTACCCATGAAGCCCAGGACCCAGAAAACCAAAGAGGGCATCCATGAGCAGCTGGATCAACACGGTGCTAAGTTCAGCGAAATCAAGACCGGCTTGGAAGGCTTGTACAGCAGCTACAACGCAACGAAAGATGCGGACATGGGGGAGTCCGTCCTAGAGACCATTCAGGCCGAACTTGATCGTGCAGATGCCGCCATCACCAATTTCACTGGTGCCATGAAGCCCCTGAAGCTCACCCTCGAAGCTTGCCAGCAGCCATAAACCCTAAAGCCTACACCCTACACCCTAAATCCCTAAACCATCCCCAAACCCTAAACCCGAAACCCTAAACCCTAAACCCTAAACTCTAAACCCATCCAGTACCCCCAAGTTTCGACCTAGTCAATAAGGAAAATGTAGAATATATATATATATGTATATGTATATGTATATGTATATATACATATATATCTAGAACTGATGATATTGCACCCATGCATCGGTACATGTGCTCCCGATATGGCTTCGAGTTCTAGCTTGTCGCATTGTCATATATATATATATATACATACATACACACCTTTGTGTAGATTAATCTGTACTTGGAACTATATATATATGTCATATTTATAAGAGTTCCCTAGTTACTTATTACATATAATATATATACATATATATATATAGATATGATCTGGCAATATGTAATTTGTACTCTATATATGCATGTCCGATCAACCTGGTGTTCCTCTTAATCATATCCTATCTAGACACATATATATATATATATGCATCTAGCGATGTGTATGAGTTATCTCTCCCTCTCCACCAATTGCAACAGAAGCTGAAGCATTGCAGGACACTTCATGATTCAATGATGCCAATCATTAACCCTAAACCCTAAACCCTATATGAACTCTCTTAATTCTCCTAAACTTTTAAAGCTTCACGACGACCGCCTCCCAGGACCCACCGAAGCCCAAGGCCAAGGCCAAGGCAAAAGGACGTGCTGCACGGTGAGCCTGATCGAGCAAAGCCAAATGGCCAGAGTGTATCATAGGCTCTAGATGGGGCTGAAGCGTTTGTTGAGGGCCCAGCATACACGTGTGTGCATGCACACGGTGGTGCAGGATGGAGCTGAAGCTTGTAGACTCGTTTATGTTGCAACGTAGTCGTCCTTCTGAAGTTGGAATAATGCGTAATATTTAATTATGCAGTATATCCTGTGCCGGCTGCATGCTGCTAGAACCTTCAACGTGGGAATGCTTCTGATTTTGATGGAGCTACCGATACATGTCAAATTTAAAGATGCTAGTTCGAAGGAACCCTGGCTGGCACAAAGCCAGACACCTGATCCGGTCCCATCGGGGCAGCAGGAAAACAATGGGGATGGGGTTTCTTCATGGGCTTTAGCTGTCGTCGTGCCGCATGTCATGATTGATGTGGTATACTTGCGTCCTCGCAGGCGATCTTGCGCGAGCAAGGACATCGCCTCTGTTCCAGCACTTGCTCCGGCAGGTTGGTCGTGGAGCTGCTCGCTTGCAACAGTTATAATTAAATAGGTGGATTCGCTAAGTGTGCCCTAAAACGCCGGCCCTATATATTGTTCTGTAGAATTATTGTTAAAACCCTGACGGTCTACATTGTACTTAGTTATGACTGCATGGAGTGACTTTGCACACAATGAGGCTTCCTTCAAAAGTGCTCGTGAATCTTTGCAAGCTGTCAAGGAGGACCGACCCGTACTGCACAATGCCATGCATAAAGAAGCTTAAGTATGCATACTGTGTGATCATCAAGCTGCAGGAGATGAGCTGGCACGGTGTGAAGATGCGGGGCCCTTGCGCCCGACTGGTGACAGCCGGCAGTGATGGGAGATGGAGTTCCAACATACAACGTGACATGCTTCGTCGAAGCTCAACTGGGGATGATGCACCCTGCTACTCATTATATGGCTATGGGTTTACGCATTATGGGCCACACTCCTAACATGTGTACGTCCATGCCCCGGCAATTTTAGCAGCATGCACACAGACTGCACACACACACACACATGGCACCTGATCACTCCTAGAACCCATGTAATGGATTCTATCCTTAAAGATAGCTCTCTGTATCTATGTAAACGCATCATATATATATATATACATCCATATATATATATATATATGACATACCACGATCCTAAGCCCTCTAACTTTGAAACCTCAGCAACAACACCACTCCCATGTTAAATAATTGCATAGCTAAAGACATCATCAAAGCTTAAGTCAACAGTTCATCTTCCAAACCCAGGTGCCTCTTCAATTCGTGGATGTTCCGGTACGGCCTGAGAGCGGGAAGCTCAAGGTGGTCACAAGGCCACGTGCCGTTGCATTCAGGGGGCTTGGACATAATAAGTGGTAGTATTTGTGGGTTTGGAACATATATAATTAAGGCTAGCTAGGGGGTTCTCTAGACATGATGGTCTAGTACAGGGCGATGCCTATCCTGCTTCCACACAAGCTTCTGCCTTGGCTGGTGCGTATGGGGCTGTGGCCGGAAGTACCACTACAGGACATTCAAGCCTATTGGCAGCATCAGGTAAAATATTCAACGGGGATCGAACCACCTTCAAAGGAATCCGATCCTCACCCAGTTTGGCTATGGGGAGACGATGTTCGTTACGGCAAGAAGATTAATCAGAAGGTCATGGTATGCATGCTGGGACACTGCTTGGATCCTAATCGGGACTCTTATGCCTGCTGCTTCCCGCTCTGGGTGTGTGGCTGCGATGCTTGTGTGCATGGGATAATCATGGATTTCATTTACATCGAAGATGTGTTTTATACAATAGTCATTTCTTTGTGATACGACCGGGAAAACCCTATATGTGTAGACTTTTAAAGTACTCTCTCGTGCCATATTAATTGAAATACAAATATATATAGACCTGCTTTACTTCATATATATAGTCCTGGATGTTTTAAGCCTTATGAAGCCCCTCAAACTATTTGAAGATTCATGATACCAAATGCTAGCGCTTCGAAGTCTGCACAGAAACATCTCGCTATCTAAGGAGCTGAGTGTGGGTATGGCTACGATCGCCGCCTTCATGCAACCAGTGCTGCAGTGGCAACCAGAAGATATGTGTTGCTTGATCGTCCGATCTACGTTCTATGCATATAGTATCAAACTATATATATATGTATATATATATATATATATGTCTATATGTATAATATAGATATAGAGATATATCGAAAACCGCACCCAGACAATAGACAAGGTGGTTCAAAGCTTCGATGTGCTGCTGAATGGGGTGGCCGTTTGCCGGGCCAGTGAAGCTGCGATGATATCGGCTGTTTGTACACAGGTCAGAGGAGATTGGAAGTGGCAGAAAGAACCTGGCATGGGGTTAATTACCATAATACCTAAACCCTAATTATAAATTTACCCTTATAATATATAATTTGGCTTTAAAATGTAGATGCTTGCTCAGGAATGGCTGGGATTAAAGACCGGATGGTCATCACGAGAGCTGTGTCATCATTGTCGAGTGACTCACACTGCTTATGCTGTTGCCCCTTCGCTGTTACACGAGCTCCCCCGAAGAAGCCTGGATGAGATCGTGAACTCCTGTGCACACCCGGGTATTCCAAGCATCCCTGCATTCATAAAAAACTATGTCTTGTGACTTTCAACCACAGTCTAGGACCTACATCTATGATAAACTTATTCCTTATTATAAGTTCGAGACACACAGCCGTCTCCAGAACAGTTCCGAGGCCCACTCTTCAAGCTTCCTGCTGCATCGGCAAGCACCTTCAAATGGTGCTCTATGCATGTTATCAACCTGGGTGTGGCTTTGTGGTTGGTGGGATCGATCTTCAAGCAGGTCTTGCTAGACTTCCCAGGGGTATGGGGGAGCGGAGATGATGCGGAGCGCTTGCGGGAGGCTCATGAGACTTTCAAGCTTTGGACATCGAAGCACAGGGTACCGCCGCTTGGTCACATGTTCGTTGGAGGTTGGCATGCTTGCAGGTGGATCATTATTCTAAGTATGCTTAGTTCCCAAATCCCGTTGTAGATTTCTAGTTGACCCTTCAAGCCTAGATAGCCGTAGGTTTGTAAATGCTATCCCCTATCCCCATAATTACGAGGAACACTCAACCTCGCTTTACCACAGCTTCTTTGAAAAGCCCCGATGGGCCGTTTCCGGAGCTCCGGGCCAAGGCGTACAATGCTGCTTATAGCAACAGCACATAGTTTTTGGTTTCGCCCTCGTTATATATACTATTGGGTTCTTTATTCGGGGCTCGTCTTTCATACCATGGTCTGGATAGATGTACCCGGAAATATGTTCACTAGTTTATGTTATGACTCTCATCGTTTATTCATGTTGAATCAGCACCTTCAGTTATCCCTTTAAATGCTTAAGCTTATGGGGCCAAGATACAATGGAATACTAGATGGTTAGGGTATGGCTCTATCGGTCGCGATGGAGAGTTCTTATCGACTAATTCTTATATGACACTGGTGTCCTCCATAAAGAGTGGGGTCATATGCTAACCAATGGAAATGTTTATGCAAACCCCTAAACCCTAAACCCTATCTAAACCCGAAGCCCTAAGCAGTCTGCTGGACGGACAAGGCTCGTGTGGTGGTGGCTTGGCTGGCATCCTTTATGCTAGAGCTTTACAATGCCGAGCCCACCAATGAAGTTTTGATGCTCATGGCGAAGTGTGTGCAACTCCAGCTGTGGTTAAGGGCATCTTATAACCTAGCAATTTACTAATTATATTTCCTATTCAGGATACATATCTTATTACAATAATTTCCTGTATTACACCTCCTGAAAGTTTAAATTAATATCCGTGCTCAGGCACTACTTGGCCTGCTGGTTCAACCAATCCGAGGATGCATCGCGGTACCTGGAGGAATCGGAAGCATGGGCACTGCAGGAGTCATGCGAGCCTAGCCTTCATAGGAGGGTAAATAGTGGGCGTTTCTTTGTTTAATGGGGTGTTTACTCTTATCAGGGTGGGCACACAATGCAATAAATGATTGGCTCGGAAATTCGCGCATGTCATAAGGACCAGTGCCTACTGAGCTACTTCGTTCTTGCAGATCGTGCTGCGGCTTTGCATCGCCCTATCTGGCCGATCAAGCCCAAACTGCATGCGTCTAGCCTGCATTTGCAAATGTTCAGATTATGCTAGGTAGCATAGCTATAGGGTTCTACAAAACACATGTTGATCAGGCCTGGCAGGAGCTGGCTTGGGCACAAGTCCGGCATAGCCTCTTGTCCAGATCTGGTCTAGATATGTTATTAAATTGTAATTACTATAAACCCTAAACCCTTAAATGTAAACCCGCTAAAAGCTAGACCCACTTTCGCTTGATTGCAACATGACAACCCCAATCCAAGGAGAAAACTGCAGATACTATCACTGCTTTCTGCAAGAAGATGCTGTGGGGAAGGTTTCTCGAAACTTTGCAGCAAATAGATATCTGATCAGGTGAATGTTGCAGTGGAATCCAAGTGCAAACCCAGGACTTGCTGCGGTGGTACACCCTTGGTCGTTGCCCGATACAGCTATGCGACGGTGGTACTTGCAACAAGTGCAGGGCTAGCTTAGAACCCCGAGTCTGTGGGCGCACGAGAAAATGGAGTGGCACGAAGGGGGCGGCAAAGGGGCCGAAACGCAGCGGCCCGGCGCCCAGGATTAGAAACCCTAGCTATCCCTAATTATAATTATATAATAACCCTAGAAATCCGATCCCCTGAACCCGTCGAGACTCTCATAAAAATTCGATAGCGATGTTGATTGCGTCGACATAGATTGCATTATCCCCATAGGAGCTCCATTGATTTTTCGTTTATCCCCAAAGGAGCGAGAATTCACCATATAATTATCCCCATAGGAGGTCCATTGTTTTTTTCGTTTATCCCCAAAGGAGCGAGAATTCACCATATAATTATCCCCATAGGAGGTCCATTGAGTTTTCATTCATCCCCATACGAGGCACATATGTTAATCCTCTTCAGCCCAAAACCCGGACATGTAGCTACAGTGTCCTCTACAGCATTCTTTCCAGTGGCGGGGCCTCTTGGCAAGAGTATATGATTATCGTATCCTTTGGACCCTTAGGGTTAGAGAGGGGTTGGGCGGCTGTAAGATGTTTTCGCCGGAAATGAGACCCGCCCCAGAAGACCTGCGAGAAAGAGCCTTGTTAGGGTTCCGTTTTAAGGGTTACTCAAATTCTTAAGGCACTATATGGGAACCCCTGTGCCGAAATGGGGGCCCGAAACACGGTTGAGGGGTGGCGGGGGCGCGGGGTGAGTAGAAATGCATTGTGAAAACAAGCTGGGAAATCGCAATGCTGATTATTCAGGAATCCTCTATCCTTTCTGTTGTCTACCTTATCTCCCTAAAAGGAACCCTGAAAGGACCCTTTTCAAGGAACCCTTCAAGGCAATTCGGACCCAATCTCAATCCTCCAGAGCTCGTGCCTGAGCTGGCGTCCACCTGGATGCAACCAGCACCCCGTGAGCTTGGGGGTTAAGGGCTTCTAGGGTTCAGGGTTTAGGGCTGTAGGCTTTATAGGGTTTAGGGCTGTAGGGTTTAGGGCTTAGGGTTTAGGGCTGTAGGGCTTTACAGTTTAACACTTTCGTTGTTGCAGAAACGAAGGCGTGAGTGCTTCATTCAAGGGATTCGATCTTTATGGTTTTTGGGGTTCAGGCTTTCAGTCGTATGGACTAGGGTGACATCCGAAAGCCCGAAGCCTAATATAGGGGCCTTATAATAATTAGAAGCATATTATACACTAATTTTGATAGGGAGCCGCCAAAATAGTATAGGTAATTATCAAGGCCCCTGTAGTAGGGTGACATCCGAAAGCCCGAAGCCTCACCGTCAAGGGCTGAACCCTGGATCTTCGACCACGCCGAAAAACCATCGAAGCCTAAGCCTTAATGTAGGGGCCTAAGTGATTGGCTTGGGGTTTAGGGTTTAGGAACTACCAATACTATTTTTGGGGGTGGTCCTTATTTTAATTCGAGTATAATGGGCCCCAAAAACCTTATTCTAGTTATTAAGGCCCCTATATTACATTCCATAGACCAGCAGGAACAAATCAAAGCCCATAGACCATAGTTGCCAACGTCTGCCTCTTCTGCATTGTACTTCCTTTCTGCGGCTCAACCAGTTGTATTTTTATCATAAGGCAAACCAGAAAGGGAACTACAAAGGCGACTACAGGTAACCCTCCTCCGACGTATATGAACTTGGGCCCCTGGCGAATAGATCGCTTCGATGCCTCCGGGCGCTGTGGGGTAATAACAAAGGGGCCTTGTACTGACTGGAACCGAATTGCTGGAGTATACATATTACAGCATAAGCAAGTTGATAAGAAGGTTTGGGGAATGATAATTTGCAGGTTTCTATATTCTCGGTCGGACCTTCCTTCACGAGTTATAAACCGACAATAGCCACACTTAGCAAACAGGCCTGATCGGCCGGCTCATCGAGAAGATTATGGGTTATATATGCAGACTCCCAGTTGCTACACGTACAAGTCCAAGTACTAGCACCTGCACTAGACCCTAAACGGCAAAGACTAAGATACGATGCAGTCCACTGCTTGAAGGTTGCGCATTTCGGTAAGCGGTGCAAACAAGGTAAGCTAAACATGCCTTAACTGCCTCTTTGTGCGATGCCACAGCTCGGGCTACGTTACTTACAACCACACATACCAAGTCCCAGATTCTTTCGGCATGAAGGAGTTGCGGACTGTGCATGCGGCATGCCGTTTTTTGGTGGGGATCCCTTAGACCATGGCTTCAGGTTTAGGGTTTAGAGGGCTTCGGATTAAACCTTAAACCCAGAACCGGAAAACCTGTTAACCCCGGCACCTGGCACCCTCCAACACATAATCCGAAAGCCCAAACCCCCTGACCCCCTCTTCTTCGGCTTCAGCATGCAGAGCCTACGGATGGGTGGGCCTGGCTGGGGGTGCAGGAAAGAAGCAGCCCTACCTGTAGTATAGTCTCCGTTGTAGTTCCTTTTTTTGGTTTAACCCAGTATAGGTTAATGATTTTGGAAGGTATCCTCCGAAAGGAACTACAATGGAGACTCTAAGTAAACCCTAAACCCTGAAACCCCTAAGACCCATAAACACTGAGACGCAGCGACACCCCAAAAGCCACCCCCTGAGCGCGTGACGGGAGCGCGGGCTCAGTCCCAGGTTTCCCCCAGGGGCCTGGGCCTGACGTCCGGGCTTGCAGGCAAGATAAAAAAAGATGCAGGTACATAGACAGATGGACAGGTGGATGGATAGATCAATAAACAAACAAACAAACAAACAAAAAAACAAACAAACAAACAAACAAACAAACAAACACGCATATATATATATATACATGTGTGTGCATACAGTGATAGATGGATAAAAGGATGGATAGGTAGGTAGATGGATAGATAGATACATAGATACATAGATAGATAGATAGATAGATAGATAGATAGACAGATAGATACGTACATACATACATGCATACATACATACATACTAAAATCTAAACATGCATACATCCATCCATCCATCCATCCATCCTTCCATCCATACAACTATACACCCATACATCCATCCGAGCATCCATCCATACATCCATACATCCATACATACTTTCGTGCATACATACATAACTACCTGTGTGTGTGTGCGTGCCTCGGAGCGTGTATATAAAATGTCCAGGTACATACATATATATATATATAGTGACATAGACATAGTATGTATGGCTGCATGGGCTAAATAAATCTTGATAGCCAGAGCTAAGGGATCAGGGTCCAAGCATTTAGGTTTCAGGATTTTGGCCGGCGCCTTGCCGGAATCCTAAAACCCTAAAGCCCAAAACCTGCTGGGACCAAAGACACCTTTGTGTGGAATATGCAGTTGGGTATAGCGCTTATACGCTTGAGACGTGGAGCCTGCTCTAGATCCGGATCACTTACACATACGGGAACTTCCAATTCAGGCAGCCAGCGCCTGTATCAGGTTCAGGGTGTATGGGCTTACGACTCCAAGCCCACTCGGGTTGAGGTTTGACTTTTAGCCCCTTGCACCGCATTAAGTAACGGTTTAGGGGTTCGGGTTAAGGGTTTAGGGTTTGTAACTAAAGCGAGCCAGGCAGCTCCTGAGGATCCACTGAATTTCAGGAATTCCCAGTGTCCCCTAAGGACTGTTCCTTCTACCACACCAGAGCGATCTTTTACTGTGCCAGGGGCCCTTAGTGGTCCGTGGGTTCATGGTGTACCCTTGCTGGGGCTTCCGGGCAGAAGGCGGTCACTGTACCACGAAACCCTAAACCCTATAAGTTTTAGGGTTTAGGGCTTAGGGTTTAGGGCCCAGGGCCTCGGGCTTATACCCTAAACCCTAAACCCTACCACCCTAAACCCCTAAACCGTCAGGGCAAGGGCTTTCGGGGCTTAAGGTCCTCAGGGTTGAGAGCTGCAAGTCGCAAACTCCCAAAGCTCTAGACCCCCATTTTAGAACCCCTACATGTAGCAAGCCTTATAGTAGTCCTTATAGTAAGCCTTTTTAGTCATCCTTAGAGTAAGCCTTATAGTAGTCTGTATAGTAAACCGTATAGTCATCTTTATACATAGTGAGCCTTATTATAGTAATCCTTATAAATACCCATATAGGAAGCCGTACAGTAATCCTTATGGATACATCATATAGTAACCCTGACAGCAACCCTTTTCGCAACCCAAACGCTCATAATACAGCAGCCCTTCTAGTAACCCTTTTTATGGCAAGCCGGAAGCACCCAAGGGTTTAGAGTTTAAGGGTTTAGGGTTTAGGGTTTAGGGTTTAGGTTTCAAGTCTCCGAGGTCTCTGCTTTCGCAGCCGGGGAACCATCGCCAAATCTGAGCCTTGGCAGCATCTTGATATGGGTGGTTGTCAAAATTATGGTCCCTTTTTGGGTCCTTATTATAATACGGCACCTATTATTTAGGGTACCCCAAAAGGGACCATCATTTTGACAACTACCCATATGAGACATGGGCCTTCTGCGAGATCTTTCACTGTACTAACCTTAAATAATTAGAATAGGGTTTAGGGTATAGTCTACTATGATTATAATAGGGAGCCCCACAAAATAGTATTGAGGCCCATATTGCACTTTAAGAGTTTAGGGCTTAGGGTCCAAAGGTTGGTGTTTCGGGTTTAGGGCTTTGTAGGGTTTTGGCTGCCCGGAACATTACCGATGCTAGAAACTGATAAACCGTTCCTGAACAAAGGCCCTGATCTAGTATTCTGGGTCCCTCCTCAAGGACACCGAAATTCCGTGCCACGATAGTCTTTCTGTACTGTTACTAGTATCTCCAAAATCGACCAGATCTAAAGATGCGCTCCTCCTACACTCTAGGTCAATCCGCCTAATCACGATCCGAACTTTAGGCCGTACACTCAATCTTTACTCCTCCTAGAAGCCAAGCTCAGGCAGCGTGGGGCTTTTCGCCTCCCTTCAATCACTGCCTGACCCCAAACCCCAAACCCTAAACCCCAAACCCTAAACCCTAGCCCTAAGCCCTAAACCCTAAACCCTAAACCCCTAAACCCCTAAACCCCTAAACCCCTAAACCCCTAAACCCTAAACCCTAAACCCCAACAGCAAGTCTGGGGCCCCTAA